>APFE031233394.1:13199-39576 GCA_000404065.3 Pinus taeda | reverse complement strand
CTTCTCAGAGATAAGCTACCATCGCCCTAGCTAGTTTATTTCCATTTCTGTTTGTAAGCATATTTTAGTATTTTACAGAAATGAAATGAAGTATTATTTCTGTTGCATCTCTATATGTATGTTTATATCTGTAATTTTTTGCATTCCTGTTTAAATCTGGATCAGTGGTATTAGAGCAGTATGCTCTTTCTTTGTCTTTCTTTGCATGTCACCAATGAGGTCAGGATATAAGGAATTAGGGTTTGAACTCGTCGAACCTTTGCAAGACTAGCATCGAAAATCCTGATGTCCTCCCATGGAAGATGAAAAGAAATATGAGGGGTAGGAGATCCTATCAAAATCTCACTCGAAGAGGCCCTTGAGCGACAAAGGAACGCAATGATGGACAAATTTTCCTAGATCCTTCAGCGGCTACCCAAGGGCGACACATCTACTTCTAGCAGCTACTCTAGAAGTGCCACACCCTTTAAGGTACAAGTCAACTTTCACATTCCCATATTTGAGGGTCATATAGATGTAGACGTCATAGATAAATGGTTAAATCTACTAGAAGGGTATTTTTTTGCTCATGATTTTTCCGGTCGAGAAAAGATTACTTTCACTCTTCTCAAAGCTGCCTCCCACGTCAAGGACTAGTGGGACCTACTGCGAATAGAAGGATGAAAGCATGACCTCACTATGTTTAGTCGCACCCACCTGGAATTCATTTCGGATTTCCATCAAGGAGCAGTACTACACTGTCGGAAGCTATGAGGATCAATACATAAATTGGACCACGCTACGACAGGGAAGGGACCAAGACATGCCTGAGTTTACCAATATTTTCCATACCCTTTGCACAAAGTTAGGTATCAAGGATTCAAAGTAGCATTTGGTACTCAAATATCGTGACTACCTACACAGGTACATCCAGAAAGAAATAGAATTCCTAAACATCTCCTCGCTCGGCACGACATACCAATATGTCATCAAGATTGAGAAAACGTTTAAACAAATGAAATGAGACTTTGGATTTACAAATCCAAAGCAAGGGAAAGGTGCCCCCAAACCACAGAACAAAGGACAAAGCCAAGGCGGGGCGTCCCAACACAACCCGCCAAATATATAAGCAAATAACAATGTCACGAAGCCAAAAAAGGACACGGGAAAGTGGTGTGAGTTCCATAAGAGCTCCACTCACAACACAAGTGAGTGTCGAGCCAAGCATTCATTGGTGGCCAAGCTAAATGTTTCAGAATCTGATGCATGTTCTGATTTTCAGTCAGAACCCGACAAGGAGAATGACAAAGGGAAGCAAATTATCGATGCGGAGCCCAACGCCACTATTGCCACCACGAAGATCTAGGAGGAACCTGAAGATCCAGAGAAGGAGGAACATCTCTTCCACTCCTAGATGTGGGTAGAGGGATCCTCGCTACAGTTTGTTGTCAACAACAGGAGCCAAATAACCTCATTTCGGCAGAGGTCATGAAGCGATTGGGCTTACCGACGACAACACATCCACAACTATACGGAATCAGGTGGCTTCACCAAGGACGTGATCTTCGCGTGAGCCAGCAGTGTCACCTTCCATACAACATCAAGCCCTTAACAGTGAGGTATTGTGTGATGTTGCTCCCCTTGATGTTTGTGATGTCTTATTAGGACAACCATACTTGTGGAAGCAACATGTTATGTATGAGTCAAGGCCTCGTGCTATTATTGTTAAATTTGGAAATAAGTTGTATAGGATACCGAAGGTAGCCCCACCTACCGCCATCTCTCTGGTTACTGCAAAACAATGCAGTGAGCTAATTTAACAAACCGAGAAATTTATTTTCCTAATGATGCGCCCTCCAGGAAAGAAAAAGATAGTGGATACGACCTCCAGACAAGTCCCCTCCACATGACAACAATAGATGGACAAGGTCATGGAGGAGTACGAGGACATCCTCACCTCCCCCACAGGGGTGCCTCTGCACTGTCAAGTCAAGCACGCCATCAATATGACCCTAGGTGCGTTGCTACCTAGTGGACCAATCTCTCGACGCTTCGTTCTATAGAATGATGAAATAAAGAGGCAAATTTAGGAGTTGTTCTAGATACTTTGGGAAATAAGTTGTGTAGGATACAGGAGGTTGCACCGCCTATTGCCATCTCTTTGGTTACTACAAATGAATGCATTAAGGTATTTTCCAAAACCGGGAAATTTGTTTTCCTGATGATACGCCCTCAAGGAAAGAAGAAGATGGTGGCCACAACCTCTAGATAGGTCCCCTGTACATGACAACTACATATGGACAAGGTCATGGAGGAGTACGAGGACATATTAATCTCCCTCGCAAGGGTTCCTCTACACTATTAGGTCAAGCACTCTATCGATCTGACCCTAGGCGTGCCACTGCCCAATGGGCCAATCTATCGGTGCTCCATTATGGAGAACAATGAAATCAAGAAGCAGATTCAAAACTTGCTACAGAAATGTCACATCTTTCCGATTTTATCACCTTGTGGGAGCCTGATCATGTTGGTATGAAAGAAGGATGGGACTTGGAGACTCTGTATTGACTATCGGGCACTAAACAAGATCACTGTGTGTAATAGGTACCTGATCCCATGAATTGATGACCTCCTAGACCAACTGAAGGGGGGAAAATATTTTAGCAAGATCGATTTGAAGTTAGGATATCACCAGGTACCATTCGAACCCTCCGATGTGTGGAAGAATACCTTCAAAGCCAAGGAGGACCTTTTCGAATGGTTGGTTATGCCTTTCAGATTGACGAATGCTCCTCCAACCTTCATGAGGCTAATGGATGGTATCTTGTAGCCATTTAGCAACTCATTTGTAGTGGTATACTTGGATGACATCCTGATCTTCAGCCAGAATTGGGAATAGCACCTCCACCACATCCGACAGGTTCTCCAAACGCTATGGCAACACAAGTTATGTGCCAATTTAGAGAAATGCACTTTTGGCATGACCCAGGTTCAGTATCTAGGATACATTATTGATGAACCAAGATCCAAGTTATTCAACCAAGATCCAAGTTATTCAGGATTGGCCATCTCCAACCACTCTGACAGAGCTCTGAAATTTTCTAGGTATTTCCAACTTCTACCGCAGGTTCGTGTTGGGATGTTTTCATATCACTTTCCCCTTGAGTCAATTCACCTAGGGAGCAGCGAAAGAAAATTATTTTTGTTTGAATCTCAATAGAAGGAATTCACAAAGTTGAAAGATCACCACCGCTCAGCACCAGTGCTCGCATTACCAGACTTGCAACAACCATTTGGGGTCGAGACATATGCCTTTGCATATGCTATTGGGACAGTCCTTACTTAACATGGGCATCCAGTGGAATATCACAGTGAGACACTTTCAGACATAGTCTAGAAGTATCCCACTTATGACAAAGAGATGTCTTCCATTGTGCAGGTGCCGAAAATGGAAGCATTACATTTTGGGGAAGGAAACGGTCATCCACACAGACCACTAACCCCTGCAGTTCATACAGATCCAAGGGAAATTGCAGAATGATAGCCATCAAAAGTGGTCCACATACCTTAAACAATTCCATTTGAATATCAAGTATAAGAAGGGCAACACCAATAATGTTGCAGATCACCTCAGTCGACCACCAATCCTGACGTTAACTACCGTGCTCAACTCTTGTGGGTACGAGACTTCTGATTGGCCACTTCTCTACAAAGTAACCTAGAATTCGACCACACATACCAGACACTCTTGGAGGGTCAGCATGTTCTAGACTTTCACCTCCAGGATGGCCTGTTATGCCACCTGGGTCACCTTTGTGTTCCTTTAAGAGAGCGTGCAAAGATGATTAGGGAAGCACACTACAGTGGGGTTGTTGGGCATTTTAGGGTCGAGAAAATGATGGCAATACTAAAAAAGTATTTATATTGGCCAAATCTTCGACAGGATGTTGGGAAGTACATCAAATCATGCACTGCCAACGCCATTGCCAAACCGACCATTAAAAAGCAAGGCCTCTATACCCCGTTGCCTACCCCCAGTCGACCTTGGGAATCCATCTCCATGGATTGCATGTCGAGACTTCCTTCTACTAAGCATGGAAACAATTGTGTTTTTGTGGTCGTCGATAAGTTCTCGAAGATGTCTATTATGGCGACTTGCAAGAAGAATATCACAGTAGAAACCACTGCTAAACTCTTCTTTGAACGAGTGTGGGTACACTTTGTGATCCCACAATCTATCATCTCAGATCAACATAGGAGGTTCCTTAGTACAGTTTGGTCCAGTCTATGGTCGATGTTGGACACTAAACTCACTAAGTCCACAGCCGTCCATCCTCAAACTGATGGCGAGATAGAGGTTTTCAACAGGATGATTGTACACATTATACACATGTACAACTCAAAGCATCCACGCACATGAGATGAGAGCCCCCCTTATGTTCAACACAGCTACAAGCGGGCTCTCCATAGCTCAACTAGCCACAACCCTTTTCAGGTGGGCTTGGGATTCCAACCACTATGTCCCATTGATGTGGCCATGCCATTTGTAGCTACTCACGTAGATTCGGCTCATGTCTAGTCCAAAACAAATAAGGAGAACAACTTCATTGAGCACATCCAAAATATTCACCAGTAGGTCCACGACATTCTAGAGAAATCAAATGCCAAGTACAAGCAATGACATGATCAACATCGGGTGCCACACAAGTTTCAGGTGGGTGACAAAGTGGTTTCATTTGCAAAAGGAACGCCTTACCGGAGCCTATCAGAAACTCAAACCACTCCGATATGGTCCTAACACCATTACCAATTATATGGGACATAATGGATTTGAGCTCAGCATTCCCCCATTCCTTGGCCTACACATGGTGTTCAATGTGGACCGCCTTTGGCCATACTTTCCACCATTACAAGACACATCCGACATTGCAGAACAACTCACACCCACATAGTTAAATCCAGATTGCATGGAACAAGCTACAAATGATCGAATCGTGGACACACAGATCAAGCACACTCACCAGTAGAATATCCAACTACATCGAGTTGTCAAAGCAGGCCAACTCATTCAGCATGGCAAGTGGCTCACCAGAGACCAAGTTCAGCAAAAGTTTCCTCATCTCATGGAGGAACTCAATGCAGTGGGGATCAATGCTTCCTAAGGGGGGAGGAATGATCGAGGTGGATATTGGTGGCCACCCACAAAGTCCACTTGGACCCCCACCATTGTTTCTTTAAGCTTTTCAGTTTCCTTAATTGTAGCACAATTTACTATTTTTAGCAATTTTTCAGGTCCTGAACTTCCGGAGCCATTTTGAGGCCCTAAACGACGTTTTTTGGGAAAACTGGGATCAACATATTTCTAGCAAGATATTGTGCACTTCAAAACGGGATCATATGCCAAAGTTACAACCCCATGAAGTTGATGTACCAATTTACCCAAACGGGGCCCACAATTTGGTGTTTCATCTTCTAGGGTTAGGTTTTTGGATGATTAGGGTTTTCCATTGTTTCTCAACAATAAATATTCCTTCGAGGTTCATTGTAACATAGTTTAGAGGCATGTAGCTGCCACATCTCTTCTCAAAGATAAGCTACCATCGCCCTGGCTAGTTTATTTCCATTTCTGTTTGTAAGCATATTTCAGTATTTTACAGTAATGAAATCAAGTATTATTTGTGTTGCATCTTTATATGTAGGTTATATCTGTAATTTTTTGTGTTCCTATTTAATTCTAGATCATACTATTCATTTAATTCCAGGAAGTGTTCCTCCAAACATCAAGACTTATAGATATCCTTATTTCCAAAAGAGTAAAACTGAACGTATGGTTGCAAAAATGACAGAGGTTGGTATAATACAACCTAGTTAAATTTCTTTCTCTACTCTAGTAATATTGGTGCACAAGAAGGATGGATCATGGCATATGTGTCTAGATTATAGGGACATAAACAAGCTCACCGCTAAAGATAAATTTCACATTTTTGTCATTGATGAATTGTTGGATGAATTACATGGAGAAGTTTACTTCACCAATATAGATCTTCCTTCAGGATATGATCATATTAGAATGAAGACTAAAAACATTCCAAAAAAACATTCAAAACTCATGAGGGTCATTATGAATTTTGGGTCATGCCTTTTTGCCTTACTGATGCACCTTCCACATTTCAAGGTTTGATGAATTCCATTTTCAAACACTTCCTTAGAAATTTGTGTTAGTATCTTTTGATGATAACTAATATCCAACAAGTCTTAGAAGGATCATGTTCAACATGTTGATGGGGTGCTCAAACTATTGGAGGAGAATCAATTATATGCGCAAACCTCCAAATGTTTCTTTGGAGTATAGGAGGTGGAATATTTGGGTCATATTATATCTCATGAGGGTATTAATGTATACCCTAACAAAATTAAATTCACTAAGGAATGGAAAATCCCCATAACCATAAATCATCTTCAAGTATTTCTTAGGTTGACATGGTAATACCACAGGTTTGTAAAGAATTATGGGATAATAGCAACACCTCTAACATCATTACTGAAGAAAGATGCATTTTCTTGGACTCTAGAAGCTTGTACATCTTAAAGAGGAAATGTGTCAAGCACCAATCTTAGCTACTCCAGACTTCACATTTATTATTATTATTGTGGAATGTGATGTCTCAGGAAATGGAATTGGTGTTGCTTTAATGCAAGATGGAAGACCCATTACTTTTGAAATTCGTCCAATCAAAGGAAAGCATTTACACAAACCTATTTATGAGAAGGAAATGTTGGCAATACTAGATGCACTAAAGAAATGGCGACCTTACCTAATGGGAAGAAACTTCAAGGTAAAAGAAGATCATGATAGTCTTAAATACTTTTTGGAACAAATATTAACTTCAAAAGAGAAACAAAAATGGGTGAAAAAGATGTTGGGTTATGACTTTGAAATCATATCCAAAAAAGGGAAGCAAAATATTGTTGCAAATGCACTCTCAAGAAAGGATGAGGATCTGGAGCATTTCTTTGTGTCATTTCTATTATCCAACTCGAGTGGATAGCTGAAGCAACGGATGAATGGAATAATGATGAAGAGGTGAGGTCACTTATTCAAAAGTTGCAGCAAGATCTGAGTACATCTGATACATTTAGCTGGAAAGATGATTCATTATGGTACAAATATTTCTTATACCTTTGTAAGAATTGCCAACTCAAACGAAATATTTTTTTTGGAATTGCACACCTCTCCCTTAGGAGGGAAAACAAGGGTTTTAAAAACTTACCATAGGGTCAAGAAGGAGTTTTTTTGGGATGGCCTTAAATCTGATAATCAAAAGTTTGTGGCAGAATGTTTGGTTTTCCAACAAAATAAAGTTGAGACAATTAATACCTCGGGTCTGTTACAACCTTTAGCCATTCCAAGTCAGCATTGAGAGGAGGTCTCAATGGATTTTATCATAGGTTTACCCAAGTCTAAAGGAAAGAGTATCATCATTGTGATAGTTGGTAGAATTACCAACTATGCACACTTTTGTGCATTATTTCATCCTTTTAAAGGTAGTATAGTTGCTATTGCATTTATAGAAGCAATTCAAAAGCTTCATGGAAACCCAAAGATTATAATAACTGATACAGATCCCATTTTTCCTGGAAATTTTTGGACAAAACTATTTTCTTGTTTTGGTATTCCATTAGCTCATAACTCATCTTATCATAGTCAATTTGATAGCAAAGATGAGATATTGAACAAATGTTTCTAATGATATCTTCGTTGCTTTGTATCTGACAAACAAACAAAATGGGTTGAGTGGTTACCTCTAGATGAATGGTGGTATAACACTTCCTTCCATATTGCACCAAAAACAACCCCATTTATGGAAATTTATGGATATCATCCACCATCCATCACATCATCTTTAAGAGAAAATTATAAGGTAAAGTAGTGGAAGATGCTAAAGAAGTTTTCCAACTTTTAAAGGATAACCTCACAATGTTGCAAAATCGAATGAAACAACAAGCATATCAGCATTGTAGTCAGCGATTTTTTGATGTAGGTGACTGGGTATTTTTATGGCTACAACCATACAAACAAATGTCTCTCAAGCAAGCTAAGAAGGACAATAAATTATCACCCAAGTACTATGATCCTTACAACGTATTGCAAAAAAATGGTATTATGGCATAAAAATTGGAACTTCCCGCATCTTCCAAAGTACACCTAGTTTTCCATGTTTCATGCTTAAACAAGAACTCAATGAAGAAGAAAAAATTATACTTGAGCTGGAAGTAGTCATTGAAACAAGAACCTGACAACTATGGAATCAATCAATTTTAGAGTATCTCATTAAATGGAAGAAATTACCCGTTGAAAATTCCACATTGGAGGATGAGAATTTTATATAGAATCATCTAGAACTACTCAAGCATTGAGGACAACACTTTTTTAAAGGAGAGGGGCATGTTAGGTCCCTATAATACTAGTTTATCCCCCTTATTGTTATTGTTAGTGTGGCCCCCTTATTGTAATTGTTGTGCCAATGTAGCCCCCATATTGTTATTGTGGGGCCCCATAGAAGCCCACTATTGTTATTGTTGTGCCCTTACATTATTATTGTTATATAGACTCTGATTATATTGTGACCCCTTACCCTGCTATATATACAAAGGAGGTTTTGTCATTTGTATTATGCAAGAATTGTTCATTTATGTAATGTAAAGGAGATTTCCCCCCTCGAAGTGGATACTTTTTAAGTCGTTGACCTATCTCTTTGTGAGTTGATTGCATAACATTCAGTTACACTTCAAGATTAATTTCCCTTTATGGAGAACACATGTCGTTGCTAGATGACAGAAACACATATCATTTAAATTATGCATTGATACTTGTAAGTGGTTCGGTGTAGGGATGAGACCCCTTTAGCCCCCTTTAAATTACTTGGCATCAATGTGTGAGACTGATTAGTGAATATGGCTACAGTTAGGTAGAAAATCCACTCCTTCTCTCTTCGAAGAATGGAAAACTCCCTATCCCTAGAATGGTCCACCATTACATGCTTGATAAACATACGAGCATGATATACCCAATTTCCCTCGAATCCCAATAGAGGATTTTTCCCTCACTATGCACAGTTCTATCACACTAGGGGAATCTCACAGATCTAAAAGGTTTATAAAAATTCAGGAACCATAAGGATGGCTAAGGGAACAAGGGTTATTTTTTCTTTTACGACTTAAGGCTTCCCTGGGACCATCATAGACATAATTCCCATTGCCATGACCATCCATGACAGAATTCCACAATACATTATAAAGGAATTGGCTCCCTCGACAAGGAGAAATTTCCTAATAGATTCCCGACCAACCCATCCTCACTGTGGGCAGTGCCATTAAAGCTCTCAGAGCCGACGAAAATGAGAAATTGAGGACTAAAGCACCGATATACAAAATACCAAGCTATAATCCAAGTGAAAAACAACCAAAAAGATACTTGATAGACACTGCAACTACAAGCCATCAACCAAAAATTTTCATGTAGTAAAACCTCTTCATATTTTGCAATATGGTCGATGAAAACATACCCAGTTCCTTGCAAACCGGTCGGAGAGTCTAGTAAAAAACATTGCTTTAGTAGTGATGTGCATGCAATAGCATGTGGAGTGGTTGTGCCACCCTCCATACCATTCCATCATCAACTTTGCTAATTAAGACTTGAAAGATATCCCATAGGGTCTCATTTCCCTCCATTCACCCCATTTGGAATATAATAAAATATAATACATAAATAGTATACATTAGTATCTTTTCTTTTCTATAATAATTTTTAAGTTTTTGTCCACTAGATTGGGTCAAATGAATTTTTCACCATAAAATATCTTAAAAAACACCTTATCACTATATATTCTACACCATACTGATAAATAACATTTATTAGTTCTTTTAAAATAATTATAAATAAAATATATTTTTATTAAAAACCTTTGTAAAATATAATATATAAATAAAATATATCAATTCTTTTAAAAAAAAATTATGTGGTCTAAAATATATTTTAAAGGCATAAATAAATTTAACGAAGTAAAGTAAATATCACCATTTATATCAAATTTCATCTTTAATAAAAATGAAAGACATATATAAATGTAAGAAAAACACTAAAACCCAGATAATCCGACATGTGATCTCTAGGTTTATTTCAAACTTGAACATTACATCAATGGTATGAATGCACATTATCATGGTATGAATGCACATTAGCAAACGCAAACTATTATTGAAATTCTTAGAAAGCTCCCTAGAAATCAGTTTTCATTAGATCATGAAACGATCCAGCAGACTCTTTCCCTTTAATTCATGGTTCCAGAAAGCTGCCGCATACTCTTCAAACTTATATCCTCGATACAAAGCTGGCTGTTGTTCATTCACCATGCTGATTGCAGGAGCAATAAAAGCATCGCGTGAAGGCGAATAGAAAGTGGGAATTGATATGCGTGTACTCTGCATATTCGTTATTACTCGATGCTCGACGCTCCTAAATCTCCCATTGCTCACAACCTAACGCATTCAAATCACACACTAATCAAATTCAATGAATACTATCAAATTCTTGCCTACAGAGAAAAACTAACTATATACATGTGCTCATTGTTTCTAACCTGCATCTGATCTCCCAAATTGATCTAATTACTAATAAAAATATATTTTAAATTTTAAATCTTTTATTCACAAATAAATTTATCATTCATATATATATATATAATTGTTTTAAAAAGTTTAAAAATATATAATAAAATATAATACTTCTTTTTTCTTTTTTCTTTTTGTGTGAATTGGGTGGTGTTTCTTTTCATTAATCAGAAAAAACTTCCACATGGGCGACATTTAATAATTTAGGTAGTCTCAACCTACCCATTGGGAAACCAGGTTTGTTGACCACCTATCAACTGAGTAACTAGTCCAAAATTTAAGAGTTTTCAAAAGTATCGAAATGACCAAAGAAGAAACATGTACATCCATCCATCTATCATTACTAGGCCTACAAACCAAACAGTAAGCTGAGTAATCATCTGAGGATTCAACTGGGGTAGGGTCCTCGGTGCTAGAACCCAAGGGAATTGTTGGAGAAATACAAGGGATATGTTTCTCTATCTAAGCCATTTTGTTTTCCAATCAAATCATCTAGAGCCTCAAGAGTTGTTGCTCCTGCCTTATCTCAGATAAGATTAGTAGTGATGCCCTGAACATCAAGTGAATTCTCAGCCAAGATCCTTGCTAACAAAGTATTAATCTTCCATTAAATATGTAGTGTATGTCTAAACAATGTCCTCTTGCCTCTGATGTGTCATGGGTCCTCCACCAGGTCCCCAAATTATCTCAACAAGTTTGCATCATATTATGGTCTTCTTTCTCTTCCTGCATTGATCTCCAATTGTTCCAATACATTTTTTGCCTCAAACAAAGTGGCCACTTAATATCTCAATTTACCCTCATGATCCTGGTCATGGCCTCTGCCACATCCTCTTCCATGGCCCTATCTGCCACCTTTATGCCCCATACTGTGGTATGCGAGAGCACCCAATCAATCCATGTTTTCCTATTTTGGAAGGGCATCCACTATATGATTCCCCCAGACCTCACCCTTTACTTCTCTGCCAAGTATAGTAGACCTTGTTTTTGTCGTTGGTAAATAACACTTTAGTGTTAGGTCCCCATAATACTAGTGTAGCCCCCTTATTGTTATTGTTAGTGTATCCCACTTATTTTTATTGTTGTTCCCATGTAGCCTCCATATTATTATTGTGTTTCCCCATAGAAGCCCACTATTTTTATTGTTGTGCCCTTACATTATTATTTTTATGTAGCCTCTAATTATATTGTGACCCCTTAGACTCTTATATATACAAAGGATGCCTTGTCATTTGTATCATGAAAGAATTGTTCATTTATGTAATGTAAAGGAGGTTCCCCCCACGAAGAGGGTACTTTTTATGTTCTTGATCTATCTTTTCTTGAGCTGGTTACATAACATTCGGTATTGAAGCTTTGGATTCTAGGGTTTCTCTGCTTCAAACAGGTTATCATTGTATTTTCACTATATTTTTTTCTATGAAGCTTCAAAAGCTAAAACTTTGACCATGTGGAGCCGACATCTTGGTGAAATTTTTTCATAACTTCCAATCTTGGTTCGCTATATTTTCTAAGATATGGTCCGAAGAAGTTAAGGTTTTTGTGGGCTCCAAAATTCAGTGTAAGAAAGGTGGCTTAGGGAAAATCGTCATAACTTTCGTTTCTGACATCAAATTTGACTTCTATAAAAAGATGGCTAAAATTCCATGGACTTTAGTTTTTCTTGTAGATATTTTAGTGTGAAATGTTGAAACAATGACGCGTGGCATCACGTACAACTTCGCTCTACTGAACTAGTCCGTAATCAAGTCATTGTGGGAGATTTGGCATAACTCTATATTAAGAATCCAATATTGGTCTACATTTTGGCATTGGAAATAATATTCATAGGGCTACCATAGGGCCAAATGTCAAAGTTTGGAAATCCGAAATTACATAGATACAACAATTACAATATCAAACTCCTAAAAAGCAAGAAAAAAATGTGTTTATTTTTTAAATTTTGTATAACTTTTGTTTGAAAAATTAGTTTGAGGTGATTCAAAGGGAATATTGAAGCATAGATATTAGCATTTGGTTCTAAAAATCCTCCAAAACAAAATAATTCTACACCCATTAATCCCTCATAAATATCTACTATGACATATGAAGAGGAAAAATTATAGCATGATATATCAAAATTACGGGATCAAGTGCAACAAATTTCGCTCTCACAAAGAGAAACCAAAGAGGACATGGATGGATTAAAACGTGACATGGACTTTTAAAAAGTAGAAATATAAGGCAACATGAATGGTTTAAAAGTAGACATGGAAGCAATGATGAACGTCACGATGGAAGGATTGACAAAGTTCATGCAAGAAAAGTTTCCGGGTGGTGACAATTAGGTAATCCATGAAAATTATGATGAGGACAAAAGGAATATGAATTATGATTTTAGAGACTCCAATGTGGGGTTTAAGAACCACCACATTCGAAAGATAGATATGAGGAAGCTTTATGGCAAGGATCCGGTAAAATGGATACTATAGATGGAGAAATATTTTGATCTACATGATGTGCAACCCTCACAAAAAGGTACATGTTACATCTCTATATTTAGAGCGAGATCAGTTTCTATGGTATAAATTGAATTTTTTTCCTATAAACCACTTTTCACTTAGTATATTTTTATGGAGGAAATGATAGCACATTATGAATATACAAAGAGAAACACAGTCTTTAGCCAATTGATAAATCTCAAACAAAAGGGTTTAATTGCGGAGCACATTGAAAACTTCCAAGAATTGAATATTATGGTAACATATATTCCAGAGGATCATAGAATTTATGTCTTCATAGGGAATTTAAAAGATAACATCCAACATGAGGTTCACCTTTTGGAACCTAATTCATTGGAGAAGGCATTCAAGGTGGCAAGAAAAATTGAAAGAAAAATTGTGGCAACAAGGAACTCTACCACTCAAAACTATAAAGATGGAAGTGTTATTGCTCCTAGTCTTCCATAGCCTACAAAGTTGACACCATTGGGGAAAAAAAGAGAAAAAGGGATTTGTTACAGTTGTGATAGAAAATACACTATAGGTCATAAGTGTGTTGAGAAGAAATTATTCTACATAGATTGTGAAGAGGAGGAAGAAAAGGATCAAGAAACATCAAAAGAGGAGGATATACACCAGGAACCAACACTAGAGAAAGAAGAAAAGAATTTGACTATAATGTAATGCATTGGAAGGAATTACCATTCTTCAAACTCTAAATATAGAAGGATATATCAAGAATAAAAAGGTAATATTGTTGATTGATTTGGGTAGTACCCATAATTTTATTCATTGTAAGATAGCCAAGGAATTGAACTACTTCCTATATCCAACATAAGAGTGTCAAGTGATGGTTACAAATGGAGGAACGATAATTTTCTCTCGAAAGTTCCATAATGGCAAGCGAACCATGGGGCATATGTATTCAATAGTCCAATTCTTTCCATTCTAATGGGTGGTGTTGATGTTGTACTAGGAGTCCAATGGTTACAATCTTTGGGGATGATAGCTTTGATGTTTAAAAAAAATTCTTAATCTTTTTTTGGGAAGGAAAGGAAGTTGAATTAAGGGGTATCACAGGGAAAATAGGAAATATAATAAACTATAATGGCATGACAAAGCTTCTAAAGAAACAACAATGGAGCAGAATTGTACAATTATTCTCACTAGAGGCTTAAACATCGAAATAATCTGTTTCTCCAGATCTCCAAAAAGTCTTAGACAATCATTTCAAGGTGTTTGAGACTCCCAAAGGCATCCCACATATTCATGATCATGATCATACCATGATCCAGGTGGATATTGGTGGTCATTCACCGAGACCACTTTGACCCCCACCATTGTTTCTTTCAGGTTTTCAGTTTGCTTAATTGTAGCACAATTTACTATTTTTAGCAGTTTTTCGGGTCCTAAGCTTCCAGAGCCATTTTGAGGCCCTAAACGATGTTTTTTGAGAAAACTGGGAGCAACATGGGTTCATGGACCATGTTGCTCTTCCCAAAGTTGTAGTTTTTGGATAGATATTTCTAACGAGATATTGTGCACGTCAAACGGAGATCATATGCCAAAGTTACAACCCCGAGAAGTTGATGTACCAATTTACCCAAATGGGGTCCACAGTTTGGTGTTTCATCTTCTAGGGTTAGGTTTTTGGATGATTAGGGCTTCCCATTGTTTCTCAACAATAAATAGGCCTTCGAGCCTCATTTTAACATAGTTCAGAGGCATGTAGCCACCACATCTCTTCTCAGAGATAAGCTACCATCGCCCTAGCTAGTTTATTTCCATTTCTGTTTGTAAGCATATTTTAGTATTTTACAGAAATGAAATGAAGTATTATTTCTGTTGCATCTCTATATGTATGTTTATATCTGTAATTTTTTGCATTCCTATTTAAATCTGGATCAGTGGTATTAGAGCAATTTGCTCTTTCTTTGTCTTTCTTTGCATGTCTCCAATGAGGTCAGGATATAAGGAATTAGGGTTTGAACTGGTCGAACCTTTTCAAGACTAGCATCGCAAATCCTGATGCCCTCCCATGGCAGATGAAAAGAAAGATGAGGGGCAGGAGATCCTATCAAAATCTTACTCGAAGAGGCCCTTGAGCGACAAAGGAACGCAATGATGGACAAATTTTCCTAGATCCTTCAGGTGCTACCCAAGGGCAACACATCTACTTCTAGAAGCTACTCTGGAAGTGCCACACCCTTTAAGGTACAAGTTAACCTTGACATTCCCATATTTGAGGGTCATATAGATGTAGACGTCATAGATAAATGGTTAAATCTACTAGAAGGGTATTTTTCTGTTCATGATTTTTCCGGTCGGGAAGAGATTACTTTCGCTCTTCTCAAAGCTGCCTCCCACGTCAAGGACTAGTGGGACCTACTGCGAGTAGAAGGATGAAAGCATGACCTCACTATTTTTAGTCGCACCCACTTGGAATTCATTTCGGATTTCCATCAAGGAGCAGTACTACACTGTCGGAAGCTATGAGGATCAATACATAAATTGGACCACGCTACGGCAGGGAAGGGACCAAGACATGCCTGAGTTTACCAATATTTTCCATACCCTTTGCACAAAGTTAGGTATCAAGGATTCAAAGTAGCATTTGGTACTCAAATACCGTGACTACCTACACAGGTACATCCAGAAAGAAATAGAATTCCTAAACATCTCCTCGCTCGGCACGACATACCAATATGTCGTCACGATTGAGAAAACGTTTAAACAAATGAAATGAGACTTTGGATTTACAAATCCAAAGCAAGGGAAAGGTGCCCTCAAACCACTGAACAAAGGACAAGGCCAAGGCGGGGCGTCCCAACACAACCCGCCAAATATATAAGCAAATAACAATGTCACGAAGCCAAAAAAGGACACGGGAAAGTGGTGTGAGTTCCATAAGAGCTCCACTCACAACACAAGTGAGTGTCGAGCCAAGCATTCATTGGTGGCCAAGCTAAATGTTTCAGAATTTGATGCGTGTTCTGACTTTCAGTCAGAACTCGACAAGGAGAATGACAAAGGGAAGCAAATTATCGACGCGGAGCCCAACGCCACTATTGCCACCACGAAGATCTAGGAGGAACCTGAAGATCCAGAGGAGGAGGAACATCTCTTCCACTCCTAGATGTGGGTAGAGGGATCCTCGCTACAGTTTGTTGTCAACAACAGGAGCCAAATAACATCATTTTGGCAGAGGTGGTGAAGCGATTGGGCTTACCGACGACAACACATCCACAACTATACAGAATCAGGTGGCTTCACCAAGGACGCGATCTTCGCGTGAGCCAGTAGTGTCGCCTTCCATACAACATCAAGCCCTTCACAGTGAGGTATTGTGTGATGTTTCTCCCCTTGATGTTTGTGATGTCTTATTAGGACAACCATACTTGTGGCAGCAACATGTTATGTATGAGTGAAGGCCTCGTGCTATTATTGTTAAATTAGGAAATAAGTTATACAGGATACCGAAGGTAGCCCCACCTACCGCCATCTCTCTGGTTACTGGAAAAGAATGCAGTGAGCTAATTTAAAAAACCGAGAAATTTATTTTCCTAATGATATGCCCTTCAGGAAAGAAAAAGACAGTGGATACGACCTCCAGACAAGTCCCCTCCACATGACAACAACAGATGGACAAGGTCATGGAGGAGTACGAGGACATCGTCACCTCCCCCACAGGGGTGCCTCTACACTGTCAAGTCAAGCACGCCATCGACATGACCCTAGGTGCGTTGTTACCTAGTGGACCAATCTATCGACGCTTCGTTCTATAGAATGATGAAATAAAGAGGCAAATTCAGGAGTTGTTCGAGATACTTTGGGAAATAAGTTGTATAGGATACAGGAAGTTGCACCGCCTATTGCCATCTCTTTGGTTACTACAAATGAATGCATTAAGGTCTTTTCCAAAACCGGGAAATTTGTTTTCCTGATGATACGCCCTCAAGGAAAGAAGAAGATGGTGGCCACGACCTCTAGATAGGTCCCATGTACACGAAAACTACATATGGACAAGGTCGTGGAGGAGTACGAGGACATCTTCATATCCCTCGCAAGGGTTCCTCTACACTATTAGGTCAAGCACTCTATCGATCTGACCCTAGGCGTGCCACTGCCCAATGGGCCAATCTATCGGTGCTCCATTCTGGAGAACAATGAAATCAAGAAGAAGTTTCAAAAGTTGCTACAGAAATGTCACATCTATCCGATTTCATCACCCTGTGGGAGCCTGATCATGTTGGTACGAAAGAAGGATGGGACTTGGAGACTCTGTATTGACTATCGGGCACTAAACAAGATCACTGTCTGTAATAGGTACTTGATCCCATGAATTGATGACCTCCTGGACCAACTGAAGGGGGGAAAATATTTTAGCAAGATTGATTTGAAGTTAGGATATCTCCAGGTACCATTCGAACCCTCCGATGTGTGGAAGACTACCTTCAAAGCCAAGGAGGGCCTTTTCGAATGGTTGGTTATGCCTTTCAGATTGACGAATGCTCCTCCAACCTTCATGAGGCCAATGGATGGTATCTTGTAGCCATTCAGAAACTCATTTGTAGTGGTATACTTGGATGACATCCTGATCTTTAGCCATAATTGGGAATAGCACCTCCACCACATTCGACAGGTTCTCCGAACGCTGTGGCAACACAAGTTATGTGCCAACTTAGAGAAATGCACTTTTGGCATGACCCAGGTTCAGTATCTAGGATACATTATTGATGAACCAAGATCCAAGTTATTCAGGATTGGCCATATCCAACCACTCTGACAGAGCTCCGAAATTTTCTAGGTATTTCCAACTTCTACCGCAGGTTCGTGTTGGGATGTTTTCATATCACTTGCCCATTGAGTCAATTCACCTAGGGAGCAACGAAAGAAATTATTTTGGTTTGAATCTCAATAGAAGGCATTCACAAAGTTGAAAGATCACCTCTGCTCGGCACCAGTGCTCGCATTACCAGACTTGCAACAACCATTTGAGGTCAAGACATATGCCTTTGAATATGCTATTGGGACAGTCCTTACTTAACACGGGCATCTAGTGGCATATCACAGTGAGACACTTTCAGACATAGTCTAGAAGTATCCCACTTATGACAAAGAGATGTCTTCCATTGTGCAGGTGCCGAAAATGGAAGCATTACATTTTGGGGAAGGAAACGGTCATCCACACAGACCACTAACCCCTGCAGTTCATACAGATCCAAGGGAAATTGCAGAATGATAGCCATCAGAAGTGGTCCACATACCTTCAAAAATTCCATTTGAATATCAAGTATAAGAAGGGCAGCACTAATAATGTTGCAGATCACCTCAGTCGACCACCAATCCTGACGTTAACTACCGTGCTCAACTCTTGTGGGTACGAGACTTCTGATTGGCCACTTCTCTACAAAGTAACCTAGAATTCGACCACACATACTAGACACTCTTGGAGGGTCAGCATGTTCTAGACTTTCACCTCCAGGATGGCCTGTTGGGGCTGTTGGGCATTTCAGGGTCGAGAAAATGATGGCAATACTACAAAAGTATTTATATTGGCCAAATATTCGATAGGATATTGGGAAGTACATCAGATCATGCACTGCCAACGCCATTGCCAAACCGACCATTAAGAAGCAAGGCCTCTATACCCCGTTGCCTACCCCTAGTCGACCTTGGGAATCCATCTCCATGGATTGCATGTCGAGACTTCCTTCTACTAGGCATGGAAACAATTGTGTTTTTGTGGTCGTCGATAAGTTCTCGAAGATGTCTATTATGGCGACTTGCAAGAAGAATATCACAGTAGAAGCCACTGCTAAACTCTTCTTTGAACGAGTGTGGGTACACTTTGTGATCCCACAATCTATCATCTCAGATCAAGATAGCAGGTTCCTTAGTACAGTTTGGTCCAGTCTATGGTCGATGTTGGACACTAAACTCACTAAGTCCACAGTCGTCCATCCTCAGACTGATGGCGAGATAGAGGTTTTCAACAAGATGATTGTACACATTATACACATGTACAACTCAAAGCATCCACGCACATGAGATGAGAGACCCCCCTATGTTCAACACAGCTACAACCGAGCTCTCCATAGTTCGACTAGCCACAACCCTTTCAGGTGGGCTTGGGATTCCAACCACTATGTCCCATTGATGTGGCCATGCCATTTGTAGCTACTCACGTAGATTCGGCTCATGTCTAGTCCAAAACAAATAAGGAAAACAACTTCGTTGAGCACATCCAACATATTCACCAGTAGGTCCATGACATTCTGGAGAAATCAAATGCCAAGTACAAGCAATGACATGATCAACATCGGGTGCCACACAAGTTTCATGTGGGTAACAAAGTGGTTTCATTTGCAAAAGGAACGCCTTACCGGAGCCTATCAGAAACTCAAACCACTCTGATATGGTCCTGACACCATTACCAAGGATATGGGACACAATGGATTTGAGCTCAGTATTCCCCCATTCCTTGGCCTACACATGGTGTTCAATGTGGACCGCCTTCGGCCATACTTTCCACCATTACTAGACACATCCGACATTGCAGAACAACTCACACCCAGATAGTTAAATCCAGATTGCATGGAACAAGCTACAACTGATCGAATCATGGACACACAGATCAAGCACACTGACCAGTAGAATATCCAACTACATCGAGTTGTCAAAGCAGGCCAACTCATTCAGCATGTCAAGTGGCTCACCAGAGACCAAGTTGAGCAAAAGTTTCCTCATCTCATGGAGGAACTCAATGCAGTGGGGATCATTGCTTCCTAAGGGGGGAGGAATGATCGAGGTGGATATTGGTGGCCACCCACAAAGTCCACTTGGACCCCCACCATTGTTTCTTTAAGCTTTTCAATTTCCTTAATTGTAGCACAATTTACTATTTTTAACAAATGTTTCAGGTCCTGAACTTCTGGAGCCATTTTGAGGCCCTAAACAACGTTTTTTTGGGAAAACTGGGATCAACATATTTCTAACAAGATATTGTGCACATCAAACAGAGATCGTATGCCAAAGTTACAACCCCGTGAAGTTGATGTACCAATTTACCCAAACGGGGCCCACAATTTGGTGTTTCATCTTCTATGGTTAGGTTTTTGGATGATTAGGGTTTTCCATTGTTTCTCAACAATAAATATGCCTTCGAGGTTCATTGTAACATAGTTCAGAGGCATGTAGCTGCCACATCTCTTCTCAAAGATAAGCTACCATCGCCCTGGCTAGTTTATTTCCATTTCTGTTTGTAAGCATATTTCAGTATTTTACAGTAATGAAATCAAGTATTATTTCTATTGCATCTTTATATGTAGGTTATATATGTAATTTTTTGTGTTCCTATTTAATTCTAGATCATACTATTCATTTAATTCCAGGAAGTGTTCGTCCAAACATCAAGACTTATAGATATCCTTATTTCCAAAAGTGTAAAACTGAACGTATGGTTGCAAAAATGACAGAGGTTGGTATAATACAACCTAGTTAAATTTCTTTCTCTACTCTAGTAATATTGGTGCACAAGAAGGATGGATCATGGCATATGTGTCTAGATTATAGGGACATAAACAAGCTCACTGCTAAAGATAAATTTCGCATTTTTGTCATTGATGAATTGTTGGATGAATTACATGGAGAAGTTTACTTCACCAATATAGATCTTCCTTCAGGATATCATCATATTGGAATGAAGACTAAAAACATTCCAAAAAAACATTCAAAACTCATGAGGGTCATTATGAATTTTGGGTCATGCCTTTTTGCCTTACTGATGCACCTTCCACATTTCAAGGGTTGATGAATTCCATTTTCAAACACTTCCTTAGAAATTTGTGTTAGTATCTTTTGATGATAACTAATATACAACAAGTCTGAGAAGGATCATGTTCAACATGTTAATGGGGTGCTCAAACTATTGGAGGAGAATCAATTATATGCACAAACCTCCAAATGTTTCTTTGGAGTATAGGAGGTGGAATATTTGGGTCATATTATATCTCATGAGGGTATTAATGTATACCCTAACAAAATTAAATTCACTAAGGAATGGAAAATCCCCACAACCATAAATCATCTTCAAGTATTTCTGAGGTTGACATGGTAATACCACAGGTTTGTAAAGAATTATGGGAGAATAGCAACACCTCTAACATCATTACTGAAGAAAGATGCATTTTCTTGGACTCTAGAAGCTTGTACATCTTAAAGAGGAAATGTGTCAAGCACCAATCTTAGCTACTCCAGACTTCACATTTATTATTATTATTGTGGAATGTGATGTCTCAGGAAATGGAATTGGTGTTCCTTTAATGCAAGATGGAAGACCCATTACTTTTGAAATTCATCCAATCAAAGGAAAGCATTTACACAAACCTATTTATGAGAAGGAAATGTTGGCAATACTAGATGCACTAAAGCAATGGCGACCTTACCTAATGGGAAGAAACTTCAAGGTAAAAGAAGATCATGATAGTCTTAAATACTTTTTGGAACAAATATTAACTTCAAAAGAGAAACAAAAATGGGTGACAAAGATGTTGGGTTATGACTTTGAAATCATATCCAAAAAAGGGAAGCAAAATATTGTTGCAAATGCACTCTCAAGAAAGGATGAGGATCTGGAGCATTTCTTTGTGTCATTTCTATTATCCAACTCGAGTGGATAGCTGAAGCAACGGATGAATGGAATAATGATGAAGAGGTGAGGTCACTTATTCAAAAGTTGCAGCAAGATCTGAGTACATCTGATACATTTAGCTGGAAAGATGATTCATTATGGTACAAATATTTCTTATACCTTTGTAAGAATTGCCAACTCAAACTAAATATTTTTTGGGAATTGCACACCTCTCCCTTAGGAGGGAAAACAAAGTTTTTAAAAACTTACCATAGGGTCAAGAAGGAATTTTTTTGGGATGGACTTAAATCTGATATTCAACAATTTGTGGCAGAATGTTTGGTTTTCCAACAAAATAAAGTTGAGACAATTAATACCTCGAGTCTGTTACAACCTTTAGCCATTCCAAGTCAGCGTTGGGAGGAGGTATCAATGGATTTTATCATAGGTTTACCCAAGTCTAAAGGAAAGAGTATCATCATTGTGATAGTTGGTAGAATTACCAACTTTGCACACTTTTGTGCATTATTTCATCCTTTTAAAGGTAGTATATTTGCTATTGCATTTATGGAAACAATTCAAAAGCTTCATGGAAACCCAAAGATTATAATAAGTGATACAGATCCCATTTTTCCTGGAAAATTTTGGACAAAACTATTTTCTTGTTTTGGTACTCTATTAGCTCATAACTCATCTTATCATAGTCAATTTGATAGCAAAGCTGAGATATTGAACAAATGTTTCTAATGATATCTTTGTTGCTTTGTATCTGACAATCAAACACAATGGGTTGAGTGGTTACCTCTAGATGAATGGTGGTATAACACTTCCTTCCATATTGCACCAAAAACAACCCCATTTATGGAACTTTATGGATATCATCCACCATCCATCACATCATCTTTAAGAGAAAATTATAAGGTAAAGTAGTGGAAGATGCTAAAGAAGTTTTCCAACTTTTAAAGGATAACCTCACAATGTTGCAAAATTGAATGAAACAACAAGCATATCAGCATCGTAGTCAGCGATTTTTTGATCTAGGTGACTGGGTATTTTTATGGCTACAACCATACAAACAAATGTCTCTCAAGCAAGCTAAGAAGGACAATAAATTATCACCCAAGTACTATGGTCCTTACAACGTATTGCAAAAAAATGGTATTATGGCATAAAAATTGGAACTTCCCGCATCTTCCAAAGTACACCTAGTTTTCCATGTTTCATGCTTAAACAAGAACTCAATGAAGAAGAAAAAATTATACTTGCGCTGGAAGTAGTCATTGAAACAAGAACCTGACAACTATGGAATCAATCAATTTTAGAGTATCTCATTAAGTGGAAGAAATTACCCGTTGAAAATTCCACATTGGAGGATGAGAATTTTATATAGAAGCATCTAGAACTACTCAAGCATTGAGGAAAACACTTTTTTGAAGGAGAGGGGCATGTTAGGTCCCTATAATACTAGTTTATCCCCCTTATTGTTATTGTTAGTGTGGCCCCCTTATTGTAATTGTTGTGCCAATGTAGCCCTCATATTGTTATTGTGGGGCCCCATAGAAGCCCACTATTGTTATTGTTGTGCCCTTACATTATTATTGTTATATAGGCTCTGATTATATTGTGACCCCTTAGCCTCCTATATATACAAAGGAGGTTTTGTCATTTGTATTATGCAAGAATTGTTCATTTATGTAATGTAAAGGAGATTCCCCCCCTCGAAGTGGATACTTTTTAAGTCGTTGACCTATCTCTTTGTGAGTTGATTGCATAACATTCAGTTACACTTCAAGATTAATTTCCCTTTATGGAGAGCACATGTCATTGCTAGATGACAGAAACACATATCATTTAAATTATGCATTGATAATTGTAAGTGGTTCGGTCTAGGGATGAGAACCCTTTTACCCCCCTTTAACTTACTTGGCATCAATGTGTGAGACTGATTAGTGAATATGGCTACAGTTAGGTAGAAAATCCACTCCTCTCTTCGAAGAATGGAAAACTCCCTATCCCTAGAATGGTCCACCATTACATGCTTGATAAACATACGAGCATGATATACCCAATTTCCCTCGAATCCCAATAGAGGATTTTTCCCTCACTATGCATAGTTCTATCACACTAGGGGAATCTCACGGATCTAAAAGGTTTAGAAAAATTCATGAACCATAAGGATGGCTAAGGGAACAAGGGTTATTTTTTCTTTTACAACTTAAGGCTTCCCTAGAACCATCACAAACATAATTCCCATTGCCATGACCATGCATGACATAATTCCACAATACATTACAAAGGAATTGGCTCCCTCGGCAAGGAGAAATTTCCTAATAGATTCCCGACCAACCCATCCTCACTGTGGGCAGTGCCATTAAAGCTCTCAGAGCCGATGAGAATGAGAAATTGAGGACTAAAGCACCACCATACAAAAGACCAAGCTATAATCCAAGTGAAAAACAACCAAAAAGAGACTTGATAGACACTGCAACTACAAGCCATCAACCAAAAAGTTTCATGTAGTAAAACCTTTTCATATTTTGCAATATGGTCGATGAAAACATACCCAGTTCCTTGCAAACCGGTCGGAGAGTCTAGTACAAAACATTGCTTTAGTGGTGATGTGCATGCAATAGCATGTGCAGTGGTTGTGCCACCTTCCATACCATTCCATCATCAACTTTGCTAATTAAGACTTGAAAGATATCCCATAGGGTCTTGTTTCCCTCCATTCACCCCATTTGGAATATAATAAAATATAATACATAAATAGTATACATTAGTATCTTTTCTTTTCTATAATAATTTTTGAGTTTTTGTCCACTAGATTGGGTCAAATGAATTTTTCACCATAAAATATCTTAAAAAACACCTTATCACTATGTATTCTACACCATACTGATAAATAACATTTATTAGTTCTTTTAAAATTTAAATAATATATATTTTTATTAAAAACCTTTGTAAAATATAATATATAAATAAAATATATCAATTCTTTTAAAAAAAAATTATGTGGTCTAAAATATATTTTAAAGGCATAAATAAATTTAACGAAGTAAAGTAAATATCACCATTTATATCAAATTTCATCTTTAATAAAAATGAAAGACATATATAAATGTAAGAAAAACACTAAAACCCAGATAATCCGACATGTGATCTCTAGGTTTATTTCAAACTTGAACATTACATCAATGGTATGAATGCACATTATCATGGTATGAATGCACATTAGCAAACGCAAACTATTATTGAAATTCTTAGAAAGCTCCCTAGAAATCAGTTTTCATTAGATCATGAAACGATCCAGCAGACTCTTTCCCTTTAATTCATGGTTCCAGAAAGCTGCCGCATACTCTTCAAACTTATATCCTCGATACAAAGCTGGCTGTTGTTCATTCACCATGCTGATTGCAGGAGCAATAAAAGCATCGCGTGAAGGCGAATAGAAAGTGGGAATTGATATGCGTGTACTCTGCATATTCGTTATTACTCGATGCTCGACGCTCCTAAATCTCCCATTGCTCACAACCTAACGCATTCAAATCACACACTAATCAAATTCAATGAATACTATCAAATTCTTGCCTACAGAGAAAAACTAACTATATACATGTGCTCATTGTTTCTAACCTGCATCTGATCTCCCAAATTGACCACAAACGCGTTAGCCACGGGTTCTACGGCAACCCACTTTCCATTTCTGAATACTTGCAGGCCACTGACATTGCTTTGCATTAACACAGTGAGGGCACTTCCATCTGAATGATTTGGTAGACCCCGAGTGAGATCTGGGTTTGGGCATGAAGGATAGTAATTTATAGTCATCACTTGGCTATGTTTTCCAAGAATTTTATTCAAGTAATTGAACTCTAGCCCCAGAGCTTCTGAAATTGCAGCCAGCAGCCTTAATATCAATGCTCTCAACTCACCAGCGTACTTGCCCGCAATATCTCTGTAAGAAAAACTAAGTCAAACAAGTTAAACTTTTGCATGGTGGGTTAATTAGATGAATCATTTCTAGTGCTCTATGTCTTACATAAAGTTTTGGTGATAACCTGTAGGCTGCAGGTTTTTCAGGCCAAGAGTCGATGACTTCTTCCAGAGGATGACAAGGCTGCGTGAGATAGTCCACCCAGTTCAAAACCTTGTCTTTGCTGAGATTCAAGCTGGTAAAAAGCCGGACTGGCTGCTTTTCGTCCTCTGAGTAGAGGCATGCTCTGTCTTCCACTGGCATTTCGTAAAACTCTTTTGCTACCTCCATCATGTTTTTCATGACGTTCTCTGGAACGCCATGTTTCACTATCTGATATCAACAAAAAAAAATATAATACTGAATAGTCTGCAAGTATGATATGATAAAAAAATCAACCATATAGTATAAAACAGTGACAGGAGGGAGAATTGTTGGGTAGGGATTGAGGTGTGTGTACCTGGAAGAAACCATCCTCTTCACATGCACGTCGGATTTGATGGACTACTGTCATTCTGTTAGGGCCGTCCAGATCTTCTAGGTCTATCACAGGGATGCTCTCAGATTAACAGACCTCAGCCATCTGTGGGCGCTCATGGGGAGGCAGGATATATCTGTCCTGCACCTTGAGGTTGTTTATTC
>APFE031233394.1:1251-11476 GCA_000404065.3 Pinus taeda | reverse complement strand
TAAATTTCCTCATATCGGGTAAGAATTATGTAGGAGTCATAGGATAATGCAAGTAGCCAAAGCCAATGTTGGCCACAAGGCGAAGGTGATCATCGTAAGAGGTTTGAAGTCTAATCAAACTTAGTAAATTTGTGTGGTACTTGGTCCGCAATAGAGCCCATATGGTTCTTGCTAGCAATAAACACCTTAGTAATCAATACTTGTGATAGCGCCATCATGGGCTATGACACCATGGACATGGTGGAGTACTACCACTATTGTTTCTATCATAACCATAACAAGACAATTAGGGCTATATTCATCACTACCGAGATTTTCTCATTCATAAGGCATGGCTTGTCTAGTAATTTTTTTTACTAGACGTGGATGAATGTGAAGTTTCCAAGTAGCACTAGGCTTCGTGTAGCTAACCTCTTCCGTTTCTTTGGCTTCCTTTATTGGCTATTTCATTTTAGATGAGGGTTTATATAGTTTGGCGTAATAGTTGATATGTCAAGGAACACCTCTGTCACTACTACACAAAATAAACTTTGGTTATATATAGTGGTTGGCGTATGGAAGCACATAAACCCAACTGTCCTTTAGAAATCTATTTAGTTGGGAAATTTTTGCTTCTCCTGGAAGGGCTTACTAGAGTAGCATTCTCTCTAGTGAAATGAAGTGAGAGTCTTTGGTTTTCAAAAATGACTTTCATTGTCAACTTACTATTTTGTGTTTCATCCCAGTGCTAGTTTACTACTCAGAGTGACCTAAGTTCTTCCCCATTGGTCCTAAGTTCTTCCTTGTCTATCTTATCTACGCTCGATTTTCATTTAGTAAAATGGCAGGGACAACCAAATACAAGTATGCAAGACAGATTAACCTTGTCTGCTCCCAACAATATATGGAGGTATTCATTCTAATTTAGTATATCATGGGAATTATTTGACACCCTATTTCTCAGACGATCAAGAGACGTCGTGGTCGAACTAGCTCTGTTGTGATTTGAGGTGGTGCGGGGGGGGGAATGGTCCATAGCGCATTGCACCAACCCTAGCTTCTCGTGCATAGATTGTAGTGGAGAAAGTTGCGAGTAGGTACCACTCTTGTATCAAGCTAGTTTTCTAGATAGAATTGGCTACAATTGAGGAGGAGGCAAGGCTAAAGAACATGAATATGTTACATGTGGAGATGCTAAAAACAATTGGGGATTCCATGCTAGCAGCTCATTGCATCCATGCCCAATAGAATTGATACCTCCATGCAATTGATATTTATTGGAAAATGAAAATGGTTATGGAAAGGATATCCAGGAAAAGGGTGCAAGCCAATAAAAGAATTAGGTCTAGCTTGAGGACATTCAGAGGAAATTGAACAAACTTGACCAAAAACTCAACATCTTGGCCGAGCACCTAGCTAACATTGTGCTTACAAAGATCAAGGTGGAAGATGGACACCTATAGGCCATGCAGATTGATTCCACAACCAATTAACTTTGTTCATGCATGACTTGATGTATCCACTTGTTACTTATGTTGTCTCTGGTTATGTCTATCATTGTTTATTTATCTTTATTACAATATAGTAGAGGTAGGCTCTCAGGGAATCCTACCCAATTTTGTAATGTAATAATGTTTTGGACATGTAACATGGTATCCGCCTGTCAAAACAACTTGCGGTAGGATGATAACAATAACATGATAAATCAGGTACGTATTTTTCTCCTCCGTCTGATTTCAAATTCCATGGAGGGGACATATTTGGCCCATTGTGATAAGGCTCAAAGAGTAGGCTCCCCAAACCTCATGGAGTTTCAGTTCTTGCTAAGTCATAAATTTGCGGCATATTTGGTTTACGAACTATTGGATATACTCTTTCTTTTATACTGGTAGCCACTAGATTTGATCTTGAGCCTAGCTGAGATTACTCCAACTAATTACCAATTCACTATGGTAAAAAAATTAATACAAAGCATCTTAACTAAAAATTACATTCTAAATAAAATTATTCTTTTTATATATTTTATACTTTTAAACAAATTTAATTCAAATATATTATTTATATTGATGAGAAATTTTAATTTTATTTTTAAAGATAATATGAATTAAAATAAAGTTGAATATATATTCAACAATCCTCTGCACGTTGAAGTCAAAGATAGGCCTGGGAAGAGGGACAAACAATTATGTTGAACTTCTCACTCTAAAGATTCTGTTGTGTTGGGCATTGGAATCGAGTTGCAGATCTCTCGGAATCTTTGGAGATTCCCTCAATGTAGCCAATTGGTTCACTGTTGTCCAAATATTTCACAATATATTGGAATTGGGTTGCATATCTCTCTGAATCTTAGGAGATTCCCTCAATCTATCCAACTGGTTCAATGTTGTCCAAAGATGTCACAATATAACTCTGTTGCCTATTTATGAAGAAATTGTTCAGTTCAAATCATCATTTGACATTATTACATGTTATCATATATACATGGAGAAAACTGCAGAAGCAGATGCACTATCTAAAGCGGATGTTGGATAGAATCAAGGAATATGGATGCTCAACGACTCAGTAGAGGTGTCAAACCTCTTCCATTAGCACTAGTCTTTCCTGGAAATATGAAAAACTCTTCTTGTTTTTCTCCTCTTTCTTTTTTGATAGATCATAGGGGATAGTTTTTTGTTGATGGTGGAACCTGCAATCCCATGAACTATAGTTGTAGACATACTACTATTTTGCTAGAACAATTTGATATGTCAATTTTTGTTTTTGGATGATCTTTTTTTATATTTTGGGCTAAATTGTTCTTATAAAGCCCAATTTTTGTATTCTCATGTTATATGACAAACTTATGTTGAATTCCTCAAGCATGTACTTATGTAACTTTTTATAAATCTTAATAAAGAGTTATGTCTTTTCTACGGAAAATAAATAAATAATATATATATATATATATTATATAATATATTATATATATAAAAATATAACAAAACCTCAACTATTTTCTATATATGAGTTGTAAAAGGTAGTTTAATCTATAGGATATATGATATCGAACTTGTAGATATTTCCTATTTGAATGTAGTGGAAAAATTGCTTTCAAATTATAGGAAATCTCTTATATTATTTTATATATATATATGATTATTTATTAGCTTTATATTTTAATTATATATTTTATTTTACACAATAAAATATTTTGTTTATTTTTATTAAGGGATTAAAATGTGTTTTTAAAACATTTTATAAATCTTTGTGTGTTATGGATAATATTCAAATTCTGTGAAAATTTTCTTTTAAAGATTTGAGTGTGGAGTTAGAGACATTACCCCTTTTAAATTGTAGCTTGCTTACTAAAGATATCATGAGAAGGTTGATATTAGTGATTTTCATTTCCAATCTCCCAAATCTCACTTTTGCTAGATCATGAGGTTTATTGTGAAGAAATACATTGGTTATGGCTAGGGTTATGTGACTTTATCCTTAAATCAATTCTTAAATCCCATAAAACTTCCTAAAGAAACTTGTTATGATACTAATGTGATCTATGAACTACTATGGATATGCCACAAAAGTAATTGGTTAGACCAAATTTGATAAAATATTGAAACTATGTAGGTTAATTCTTCCCTTAGATTTTAGATTCTTTAATAGTTGTTTTCCCCCCTTAAATAAATGGAGTAGCGAAAATGTCAGAAATAGAGAACAAAAAGAACATACACACACATCCACAACAGACACAAGTTTTTCTTTGGGAAAACTATAGAAATTCCCACTGTAGATCAACAGATTATGCAGTAGACTAAAGCAAAAATAAAAGATCTACTTCTACAACAAACTTTGCAGAAGCTTAGTCGATTATAGCAAGATCAATGAGAACACATATAACTGAAAATGAGAAAAATCACACATAACACAGAAGAAATAACCTGAGGAAAGCCTTAGCCTAAAACCCCAACTTTGTATTATCATACAAGTGGAAATATGTTCAAGTTACAAAAATGAACCCATAGATGAATGGAAGACCACCTTCAAATCCAAGGAGGGCCTTTTTGAGTAGCTGCTTATGCCCTTCGGGTTGAAAATTCCCCTACAAATTTTATGAGGCTGATGGATGACATATTGTGATCTTTCACCAACCCATTCATGGTTTTATATTTGGATAACATCCTCATCTTCAATAGGAGTTAGGAAGAGAACTTGCAACATACTTTGCATGTCCTTCAAACCCTACGACAACAAAAGCTATGAGCGAACCTAGAGAAGTTCTCCTTTGGCATGGACCAGGTCTAATATTTCGTCTACATAGTCAACTAGCAAGGGATGCATGTGGATCCAACTAAGAACCAAGTCATTCAGGATCACCCAGCCTTGACGACTATAATAGAGCTTCTTAGCTTCTTGGACCGTGCTAATGTCTAAGGGAGATTCATGTTGGAGTTCTCTCATATTACTTGGCCCTTGATTCAAGTTACCAAGGGTGGAGAAAAAGCAAATTTCTTTTGGTGTGAGGCACAACAGAAGGAATTTTTTTAAATGAAACACTGCCTTTTCTCTACACCAGTCCTCACCTTTCCATACATACAACAACCATTTGATATTGAGACAAATGCCTTAGATTATGCTATTAGTGCAGTCCTCACTCAACACAGGCATTCAATGGCATATTACCATGAGACACTCTATGATATTATTCATAAGTACCTCACCTATGATAAGGAGATGTACTCTATCGTGCAAGATTTCCAGCAATGGAAGAATTATATACTAGGGAAGGAGATGATTATCCACACATATCACCACCTTCTTCAATTTATGTAGACATGGGGGACGTTGCATAATGATTGACATCAAAAATGGTCCACATACCTGAAAAAATTCCATCTGAACATATGGAAGCACCAATCATGTTGTAGACTACCTCAGTCGATATCTGATTGTGGTAGTGAGTAAAAGTCTAAACTCTTGCGGGCATGATACCTTTAAATGGCCAAAACTATATGAAATTGACTCAGAGTTCACTGCCACCTACAATATGTTAATTGGTGGAAAGAAAATTCTATAATCTACCTTCAGGATAGACTATTGCGCTATCTGAGACATATTTATGTTCCTTCAATCGAGCATGCCAAGCTGATTTTGGAGGTGCATTACAATAGGATCACGGGATGCTTTGGTGTCAAGAAGATAGTGGAATTACTGTAGAAATGTTTTTATTGGTCAAAACTCAAACCAGATGTTGAAAAATATGTTAGATCTGGCACTTCCTATACCATCACCAAGCCAACCATTAAGAAGCAAGGCCTGTACATTCCTCTACCTACTCTTCGTTGACCTTGGGAATCCATCTCCATGGGCTATCTGGCCTACCTCCTACCAGGCATGTTAATGATTGTTTATTTGTGGTCGTCAATATATTTTCTAAGATGGCTATATTGATAACCTGCAACCAAGCACATCACAATAGAAGACATTGTGAAAATCTTCTTTGAATGACTGTGGGTTCATTTTGGGATTCCATAGCCCATTATATCATATTGGGATAGAAGGATCCTAATCAAATTCTAGTCGATCCTTTGGTCTTTATTGGACACTAAGCTCACCAAGTCCACTACATTCCATCTACAAACTAATGGCCAGATAAAGGTTGTCAACATGATGATAGTGCACATACTACGCATGTACAATTCCAAGAATCCATGAACTTGGGATGAGAGTCTTCCCTATGTGCAAATTAGCTATTAAAAATCTCTCCATAGTTTGACTGGCCACAACCCCTTTCAAGTGGGCATGGGATTTCAACCATTGTGTCCCCTAGATATCATAATGCCTCTTTCAACTACACAAGAAAAATATGCACATGTTCAGTTCAAGGCTGATAAAGACACCAGATTTATTGAATGCATCCAACATATCTATCAACAGGTCCATGATATCCTAGTTAAAGCCAACGGAAATTATAAAAAATGTCATGATCAACATCGAGTGCCACATAAGTTTCAAGTGGGTGACAAAGTTTGGCTACATTTGATGAAGGAATGCCTTACTGGAGCTAACTAGAAGCTTTGACCACTTTGATATGTTCCTTACATCATCACCAAGGATATGGGTGATAATACTTTCAAGATCAACATTCCCCCATTACTTTGCGTGCACCCAGTGTTCATTGTGGACCGCCTTTGGCCATACTTTCCACCATTGTTGGAGAGATCATAAATTGTTGAGCATTTGACACAAATAGAGCTCAACTGAAATTTCATTGAATAGGCCACAATTGACTGAATCATGGACACACCAATTAATCATAATCACCAATAGAGGATCAAATTGTATCGGGTTGTCAAAGCCAGCCTACTCCTACACCAAGGCAAGTGGCTCACCAAGGACCAAGTTCAACAGAAGTTTCCCATCTCATGGAGGTACTCAACACAATGGGGACGATTGCTTATTAAGTGGGGAGGACTAATCCATGTGGATATTTTTGGCCACCCACCTTTTCCACTTGGACCCCCAACACTATTTCCTTTGAGATTCCTTAACTCTAGGACAACTTTTTATTTTTGGTAGTTCTTCCGCTCTAAACTTCCAGATGTTTTATGGGAAAAAGGAGAGACCAAAAAAGTGCCAAAATATATTTAACACACTATTTTTTTCCTCTTCATGGATATCTTTGAAATGAGTTATTATGATAGCCAAATAGAGATCGTATGCCAAAGTTATCACCCCGGGAAGTTGGCAGTCCAACTTATCCCCAATGAAGCCCAAAATAGTTGGTGCTTCATCTCTTAGGGTTAGGGTTTCACACTTGCTCTTTATGATAAAAAAGCCTCTAAACCTCATTGTAACACAGTTCAAAATGCATGTTGTTGTCGCATATCTTCTTATAGATAGGCTACCATTTGTGTGAGCTAGTTCATTCCATTCTATATGTAAACAATTTTCAGTACTTGTTATTAATAAATTGAAGTTTGGTTCTTTCACTATATCTCTATGTTGTTTTTAAATTTTCATTTCATTTAGTGCATTCATAAATATGGATCATCTTGCATTTCTATGTCTTGATAGAGGGAAGCTCGGGCTTCAAATTTTTGGACATTCCAAGGTCATGTCCTCACATTCATCTCGTTCTTCTACCCCCTTGTTGGTAAGGAAATATTCCAGTGAATTGGCCTTGTACTAGACATGGGAGAAGATTATTGCTTATTTCTACTTGAGAATGTGAGCCAAGTGCTTCATGTTGTGATTTAGGCTCTAGCTTGTGGAGTATTTTGAGGGTGATGATCCATTGAAGAGTTTTTGGGTAGCTTAAATTATAAGCTGGGAATTTTCCTCGATTATGATCAAGTGGAGAGAAGTATTTCTGAGAATGAGGATACCTTTAATTAAGGGTTCAATTTTAGAGGAATTGTTGCTTTCCTATTCAATGTATCCCATGTATATTATGATGGTTTCTCCTTTGTGATTTTTGGTGACTCCACCTATTCCTACTTCCTTTAGATTTCCTTTGGAGGCTCCATCAAAAATGTCTTATAATACATTTCCGATGGTGGAGTCCAAGTGTCTTGAATTGGATATTTAACTTGAGGATGAGCGGTGTTCACTTGGGGGTGGGGGGAATTAAGTTGCCACCAAGATAAGATAGACTTTTCATTAGGGGGGACCCCAAAAGTCCTTATCCTCCCATCTGGAGAGGAATATAGTTTCCTCTAGATCTTTTTAAAGGAGAAACTAGATTTTGTCTGGGGTTTTGTATTTATCATTGAAAATTATTTGATTTATTTCCTTCCAGAGTTCCCAAGGAAGGAAGAATTGAGCCATAGTATAGAGTTGACTAAAGATTGAATTTTGGAAGGGATTTTTTCCCAGGTTTTGATTGTTTGGAAAAAATTTCCTTCAACCCCTTATGTATGTTAGGAGCCTTGAGCTAGATTGTTCTAGAGGCTATTAGAAATATCACAGGAATATAGCAGATGATTAATGGATTGTTGTTGATTTTTACACATGAAACACTAGCAGGGTCCATAAAATCCTCTTTTGTGCAAGTTCTCGCACATGAGAGTGCAACCCTTGGAAATAATCTAAGTGAAGGTGGATACTTTTGGCTAGAGATTTAGAGTCCAAAGTTGTTTCCAAAATAGATCTGGGGTGGTCAGAGTGGCTACAACTAAGAGGTAAAAAGAATTTTTGATTGTAAAGGGTCCACCACTTTTGTAGCCGTAGTACAATATGTCACGACAATTTTTATTCCTTATAATACATTTGTTGAGTTCTTGCTTCAAGGCTATCTTGTTGACCTCTGAGTATTCCTCCTTGCAAAGTAGCTACTCAAAAAGGCCCTCCTTGGATTTGAAGGTGGTCTGCCATTCATCTATGGGTTCTATTGGAATTTGTGATAGTCAAAAATTGTATCGGGTTGTCAAAGCCAGCCTACTCCTACACCAAGGCAAGTGGCTCACCAGGGACCAAGTTCAGCAGAAGTTTCCCATCTCGTGGAGGTACTCAACACAATGGGGACCATTGCTTATTAAGTGGGGAGGACTAATCCATGTGGATATTTTTGGCCACCCACCTATTCCACTTGGACCCCCAATACTATTTCCTTTGAGATTCCTTAACTCTAGCACAACTTTTTATTTTTGGTAGTTCTTCTGGTCTAAACTTCCAAATTCTTTTTAGCTCATAAAAGATGTTTTATGGGAAAAAGGAGAGACCAAAAAAGTGCCAAAATATATTTAACACATTATTTTTTTCCTCTTCATGGATATCTTTGAAATGAGTTATTATGATAGCCAAATAGAGATCGTATGCCAAAGTTATGACCCCGAGAAGTTGGCAGTCCAACTTATTCCCAATGAAGCCCAAAACAGTTGGTGCTTCATCTCTTAGGGTTAGGGTTTCACACTTGTTCTTTATGATAAAACAACCTCTAAACCTCATTGTAACACAATTCATAAAGCACGTTGTTGTCACATCTCTTCTTATAGATAAGCTACCATTTGTGTGAGCTAGTTCATTCCATTCTATATGTAAACAATTTTCAGTACTTGTTAATAATAAATTGAAGTTTGGTTCTTTCACTATATCTCTATGTTGTTTTTAAATTTGTATTTCATTTAGTGCATTCATAAATATGGATCATCTTGCATTTCTATGTCTTGACAGAGGGAAGCTCGGGCTTCAAATTTTGGAGATTCCAAGGTCATGTCCTCACATTCATCTCGTTCTTCTACACCCTTGTTGGTAAGTGTTACACAGTAAAATGTCACTGCCATCATGTCAGTCTCCCTACTATGCTATAAACCACATTCCCCTATACTCATGCTCCTCAGAATGGCTAAAAAACCCTCTTTGCCTAAGTTAAATGGGTCATCGCGTCTGTTAATAAAATAACCGCGCTGACAGGCGGGGTCTAGTGTTGTTGTTGCGCTGCCAGCGCGGAAGCACACGTCTTCTCCGCACTGGTCCCATTTCCACGAACAGTGCTCCCTCCGTTTGTCCTTTTCGCGCTGACCGGACCTCTTCCACATAGGTTTGCGATGTCAGCGCGGCAGTTCATGAGTTTTCCGTGCTGATCCTGTTTGAGCGAATTTGTTCTAACAACCAGCCTCCAGATCCCTCCAGACTTGGTTGTTAGCATTTTTGAGGTCGCCATCCTTTCTTTGGCATGTCTGTTCGACTGACCATCCACTTATCTTCGGGGAAAGCTCATCCTTTACCTATTCATGGAGACTCCTTCTCTTTTATAAGCCTCCTCCATTGCCCATGAGCAGCTAGTTTGGAACATATAGACTTTGATTGAGGAATTCTTAGTGCATTAGTGCTGCTCTTTGTAGGCATTTGGTGTGTTGTGTGAGGATTGCTTTGGGCTTGAGGAAGGTCATGAGCTTGTTGCCTTGTATGTGAGAGAGAGACCTCTTTGACTTGGGAGATTTGCTTCAAAGGTGAATGCTTGGAAGACATGCTGGCTGGACCCTCTAGGGAAGGACTCAGCGTCAGGACTTCGGTTGTACCTTACTCTAATTTCTGTTAATAAAGATAGATGACTACTCTTATCATTCCATTTCCATTTGTCCAATGAATGATTGATGTAAATTGTATCCTTCCTGGTTGATACATAGTTGTTGTTAGTAGATTGTACGCTCTTGTTTGCTCTCTTTTGCTTGTGTAGGTGTTCGTCCGCGACGATAGCGGAGAATCGTGATCGGCTGGAGCGAAGGAGCGAGAGGATCATCTCTTTGACAAACATAGCGTTGGA
>APFE031233391.1:4450-58415 GCA_000404065.3 Pinus taeda | reverse complement strand
AAAAAACTGCTAAAAATAGTAAATTGTGCTATAATTAAGGAAACTGAAAAAAACTGCACGAAGCACTAGAGGGGATCCAAGTCGAATTAGCGGGTGGCCACCAATATCCATCTGGATCAGAATCATTACTACTTCTATCTTCAAATGCCATAAGTAATTGACATTCTTGATCAGACTCACCTTCTTCACTATTTGAAAGGCCATCACTATCTTTATGGGTATAAAAACTTTTCTTGTTTTCAAACCTTCTCCTTTTTATTTTTGTGGCTTCTTTCCCTTTCTCATGATTTTCTCTATAAGGACACTTAGCAGCATAATGACCAAATCTACCACAAGAAAAACACTTGAAGGGAAGCTTACCTCTGAATCTTCCATTACCCACTTGGAGTTTCTTTACGAAGTTTGCCTCTTCTTCTTCTGATACATAATATGATTCTTCCTTTTCTTTTCCTTTTGTAGTAGCTTTGAATGCAACTTATTTGATATCTGAGGGACCCACTTTTTTCATTTCATAGGCTGTTAGAATCCCATGAAGTTGTTCAATAGTAATATATTTAATTCCTATATTTCTTCTATGGAATAAACTTTTGAACTGAATTTGGGAGTTAGAGCCCTTAATATTTTTTCAACAAATGATGATTCTTTTATTTTTTCACCAAAAATTCTCATAGAATTCATGATCTCATTTATCTTAATAAAGAAACTTGTGATACATTCATCATTGTGCATTTTGAGAGTTTCATATTGAATTCTAAGAGTTTGAAGTTTGGCACTTTTTACCTTGGTGTCACCTTCATAGCTTTGGATGATCTTGTCCCATATAGCCTTTTCTGTATTTAGCTGCATGACTTTGACAAAGTCTGATTCTTTGAAGCTTCCTAATAGAGCATTGAAAGCCTTTGTATTGGTTTCATATTTCTTCTTTTTTGCTTCATTTGTGGGAATGTAGGATGAATATGATAGCCTCCAACAATTCCCCATACATCTACTCTAAGTGACTATAATTAAGCTCTTGTTCTTACCTTCCAGAAAATTAGATTGGTTATGTTGAACAATGGTGGCCTGATGGATGTTGTCCCCTCTTGATTCCTCATCTTGATGGATCTTCCTTCAACAATCGAGATTCTTTCGAAGGACCTGCTTTGATACCAATTGTTAGGAAAAATACTGAGAAGGAGAAGGGGGTGGGTGAATCAGTATTTTAACAAAACTTGATTTAATTTTCATATTCTAATTTATGTACACGAATGCTCTGAAGTAAACCTGCATATATACGTGACTTTAATAAAAACAACTAGAGTATATCTATTCAACTTAGTTTTTCAGTCAATTTTATCTTGAACCATTATTTTAGTACTTTATCAGCATTAGATATACATTAACCATGTTCAGTAAGAATAGAATAAATCATCACACATATGAACACCATGATTTTTAGGTGGAAACTTAACGTGGGAAAAAAACTATTGTTTCTGTCATCTTTGTATTCTTTTTATTATGATGAAATAATTCTTACAGTCTTGTACTGGCACAGGCTCATACCAGCATAGAGGCACCCATATGCAGAAGTCTACAACCTTCTCTTATTTTCCACCACCCAATGGAAGGGAGCTCCAACCCCCTAATCTCATTTACTGACACCCACCGGAAGGGAGCTCCAACCCCCTGATTAGATTTACTAGATTTACTAGCTCCAACCCCCTGGTCTACCAGTGTGATTACTTTTTAATACAATAACAATCAATTAAACCAAGACATGATACATCTCTTACCCTCAGGAAACTAAACTATATTTGAAGCTCATAACTAGACACAAAGGTTAGCCATTTTCATCAATCACACATGAACTTCATTTCTCATTGTTCCTATAGAAAATGAACCTTTCCTCATTAATTAAGATAGAAATGGAATTCTTTATCATCCACACAGGGATTAAACCATTTATATAGGAAATGAACCAATTCTCATTAATCCCGTAGGAAATTACTTTTTTATTACTAACAAAAATAATAAATATTCCCAAAAACATATAGGTAATAACATTTCACATTCATATAGGAGATGGTGTTCCTCAACATTAGCATGAGCATTATAACAATAGATTAAACATTTACACAAAATTCACATGCACAACAACTTAAGTGAGCACTTATCTTATAAGGGAAGTCTGGCAACTAAGATTGGGACTTCAACTCTCTACCCAACCTTAAATTGGCTTGCACTACAATCTTTCTTGCAACCAATCACACCTGAGCTAGATTTTAGTTCTTGAGGATGATTTTTCAAGGGAAGTTAACAAATACTACTAGTTACAATGAACATGACCCGTTTCTCCTAGGTGTCCCCAATAGTTCTCCTCTTTATACCATATGTCCTTTAATCCTGATTAACATCCACACAGGGGTTCTTTCCAACACAATGAGTCTCAAATCGGTTCCAAGTGAGAAGTTTCATTCTAACATGGGAAGCTTCATCAATTGGACAAGTTACTATAGGCTCATAGATCTCTTCAGATAGTTCATCAACGAGTGCAAGCAACAATGTTATCAGCCCCAAGGATACACTTACTGCTTCATTAACCCTCCAAGTACATGTGTGTCTCTCTCTTGGTCAGTAGGTTCATCAACCCACAAGATTCCAAGTGGGTTCATCAGTCCTAAGGAAATCTACTTCTAGTGGTTTCATTAGTCCATAGGAAATTGAATGATATTTGATTCTCAACTAGTAATCCCTGTTGGGTTTCTTCAGCTAGGGTATCACCAGAGACACCTTCTCCTTCTGAACTCTCTCTTCCTTATTTTATTCTATGTTTTCCTCCTCTACTCAAGAGTTTCTCCCCCTTGATGTTTGAATAAATTATGGCTCCTCAATTCATGGATCACATTCCCCCTAAATGAATGAATTTCCCTAGCAACATCCTCCTTCATTCAGAAGTTTGCCTCCCATTCTTCCACTACCATTGTTACAACCTTATGTCTGTTGCATGGTCATGTGTCCCATCCAGGGAAAATTATAAGTATATGGCTAGTAGTTTTGTTTCATTTTATGTGGATCATGGGGGTGTTTTCATGGCATCTCCCCACTCCATTCCTTCAATTAGTCATTCTCGACCCGCTACCTCTTGATATCATAGCATACATCTTTAAATTGTGTCCCTTTTTCTTGTGAACTTGTCCAAGAAAGCTATGGTTCTATTCCTATCTTCTTCCAACTTAATTTATTGTATAGTAAACCCATTTAAATTCCATTGGTCAACTATGACTGGTATTAATAACCCCATCCTCCAACTTATAAATCAATCTCCCTCTCAATGCTCTAAAATTTGTGCCCCATGTCTTGACTGGTTTATATTTTAATTACAGGAATATTACAAATGTTTACAAGAGGGAATTAACCCAAAGAGGTTTTCACATGAACGTATTCCAATACCCCCATTCCACCTAGGATTAGTAAGGTAACAAAATCACAAGGGAACAACCCTATTCCTCCTCGAGGAGTTTCCCAAAAATAGCCATGATTAGAATGATGGAAGGGAATAATTAGCATGAATGGAGCAACATTAGAATTCTATGTTTTATGCACATGTGCCCCTTTTGACAAGTGGCATTTCATGAAGTCACTTTATGGAATTAATATAAAAGCATGTCACTTTTGACTCTAGGAATATTTTGAAATATTAGAATAGCCTTATAGGCTTAAGCCCCTTATCACTCATCCCTTGTCCCCTTTCTCACTCGTGGAGTCCTAACCCCATATAATCGCTTATCCAACTTGGTATGTAGTAGCATTGTATTTAAGCAATATGGATGTGACTATATATTTATAAATCTAGGATCTTTTGCTTTAATTTTAGCACTGAGGTTTACCAACCTAAAATCATAGAGGAACCTTAGCCTCAAAACTTATAAACATATGCTCATTGGACGAAAACACATACAAACATGGGCATGCAAGCCCTAAAACACTTCCTACATCACTAGCATAAACATGATATATACGATACACATAGGGATTCAACCTGGAGTATTACACAAGTAAGAAACTTTTAATAGCATTAATCTTATTGATTATCATATAGTTCTACCTTTCCCTACTTTCCTCATTAGTTCATTGACAAGATACCCACTTATAATGAGAAAATTTACTCTAAAGCACATGTAAACTTACTTATTTCATTAACATTAATTTTCCATGATTTACCTACTACTTTCTGAAGCAGCTACATTAGCATACTAAACTAAAATATATAGATTCTACATTTCAATATCTTGATTTATGTCATATGAAAATAAAAATAGTTTATTTGGTTTTTCTAAGATATAAAAGGGTTTTCAAAAGAATCTACTACACTATTCAGGTGATTTAAGCTATCCACATTTGAATAAACATATTTTCCAATTACCTCCAACACCTCTTTGCATCCTTTCCCTTTCCATGCTTGATTCATTCCTAGTAATATTATGGTCCATGTTAGCAGGTTTGATTTAAGGTCTTGTCCCACAAGGTAGATATTATCACATTCACCAATCAATTTTTGTTTAGTCAACTGTGTATCTTTCCTTTTAGTAGACATCATTAGACCTAGAATATCACTACCATAGCTCGTTGACTTTTCTAAGACACCACTCATTTTCTTGCCTTCAATGACATACATTACACTTCCAATTTCTTTCTCCAACTTCTAAAATTACATGTTCCTTCTTGGAGGGAGAAATCTATTGAGGAAGCCAACTCCAAATAGATACTGGTGAGAAAAAATGTGCAAAACCAAAGTGGTTATATCTAGATTCATTTCTCAATTGAGATTGAAACATTAAATTATCATCAAAACTCACTCTTCTCCTTGAAACCTAAAATGTAAAGTCTAGAAAATAAGTTGGATGTAAGAGCCACTTTTTGGAACTGCATATTAACGATGTGAGTTTCCTCTTCATAATTGTTTCCAAATGTTTTGGAAGAAATAACATCCACCATAAGTTTATAGAAATCATTGAGCACATCAACCTCATCTTCAACAAACAACACCAATTTTTTCCAAAAATGTTTGAACCATGGCATGTTATTAGCTAATAATATTATTAATGTTCACCATAAAGAAATTTTTGTAGAACATTTCTTGTTATATAATTTTGAATCTCTATGAATTCAAAAGGATGCATGAATTAAACTCCACTTATGTTGTAATTATAGAAAAACAAGTTGTCAAACTAGTTAATGATGACCAATTATATAGACAAATTCAATGTTTTTATGTTCAAAGGATCCAAATGAAAAAATGAGGCGATGTTTCTTCTATTTTGTGCACATTCATCACCTTTGAGTCCCAAAATTCCCTCTATAACCACCTAGTTATAAAGTGAATATAAAGAAGGGTATTGAAAATTCCCAAGCTTGTTCGACAATTCCTCACCTACATCACATCATAGACAATATACCTAATTAGAGAACAAGGATCATTATGATCATTGATTAAAGAATTTGAGATATTAATTAAAGCATTGGACGATTTCCTACATCAAACGTATGTAATTACACCAACCCATTGTATAGACTGAGATTAAGAAGAAGCTTAGTGAATGATCTGAAATTTTGAAACAACACAAGGATAAGAAAGTACCATAGATTTTAGTGCAATAATCATAATGAGGATAAATGCAAAGGAATATGTCATGCAAACATGTAGTCATGTCTGGACTTCACCAAATGAAGCATCCAACTAGTATCATGAGAATAATTTGTTGAAAAGTGTGCAACAAGAAATGCTAAATTTAGAATGTCTAAAAATAGCATGTCTAAAAATAGAAGTTTGGCCAGTGAGGTCATTGGCCACATTAGGTGAGAGGTGAAACTGCTAAAAATATAAAGTTCTAAAAATAACATTTTTGGGTCCCTTCCTATTTATAGCAATCCCTAGTCTACCTATAGGAAGTAAAATCAATTTTGGTATTAACAGCAGTTTGAAATATTAATTAATTAATTTAATTGAGTTAATTAATTAAGGAAATTCGAGTTTGAAGTCTTTGTGAGCATGCACATGAGTTTCCACCACTGATTGAGGGACTAAGCATGAGTTCTATAATGAGAGAATCAGTTGACTTAGTTCTTACTAGTCAAGTCCAGTTAGATTATTTTAACAAGTTGTTAAAATAATAAAACATAGTTTGTTAATGCTTGCATGCATGTGACAACTATTATTTTAGATAGCTGAGGATTCACTTGTGGATAATTGTTGCATGTCAGTTTTGTCAGAGACCCAGTTCAGATCAGATGTGGGATAGTGTACTATCAGATGCTTAACTATTTCTAGTAAGTAGTTTTTGCATGGTTGAGGAACTAGTGTTCTCAAGGAATACGTAGTTGGACCATTGGTTGCTTTTGGTATGTTGGAATTAATAGCATGTGCTTTTGCTATTATTTCCTAAGAAAAATACATAAGGACCATAGGGAAAGCCTATAAAAATAGGGCTTGGGTGGTTCATGAGACATATCTTCATAGTTCATTGAGAATTGAATAGCTTGAGAGTTAATTCTTTTTGTATTGTAAAGAGGATTTCCACTTGATTGATAATACATGGTTGGGGTTCTATGCTGGTGCTTTTCCATGGATATATCTTTTGTTATGTGTGATTAATTCTCTTGATTAGTTATGGATGTTTCTGCTTGATGTTGCTCATGATTTTGATTATGCTTCCGCTTAATGTTTTCTAGAAGTAGAACAAGTATTATGCTTTAGGACATTGCATATATCGGTTTGTTCTATAGGTGAAATTTCTACTTAATTTCTATATAGCAACATGTAGGGAGGTCATTTCATCCATTGGGATTTAGAGAACGTTGTCACTTGCAAAGGTTTCCACCATATGACCATGGCATTTTTGAGAAGGATTTTTTTTTTTTGACTTACCTTGTTTTTAGGTTATGATTAACCAAAATGATGACAAACCTCACTACCAAAAATGAATGTGTCTAAGCTACTAGTTTTATTCCTAGCAAGTGAAGTCAAGTGGAAGGAAACAATTATTTTATTTTAATGTGATGTTACATGTTCTTTCTTACCTATGTTGTAGTCCTCCCTAGGAATTTGCAACCTTTTATTTGGCAGGGCTTACATCATTTATGACAGTTTATTTACTCAATTTGACCTTCATGCTGAATTCTCAAAGTTGATTGGAGGGGAATAGAGAGAATTTTGGGTGTTCTCAATGTCTTTCTTTAAATGGAAAATTGAGAGTATGAGTAGTGGAGTTACTGAAATTTTATATACCAAGTTTCAATGATTGTTGGAATGAAATTGGAAGGTAACCAACACTAATGTAATTTACTATTTTTTCCGCTACAACACCACCCAAAATTTTTGGGTATACCTAAAAATCTCGTGTCCCCCTCTGCTTACCTCAGGTCATAAGGGTCATGATTGTGTTTTGAATTAGTCAATCTCCTCAAGACCCATTTATATCAAACCCTATCAGTTCCCACACTTAAATGATGCATGCTATCTTTATTCTTCTTAACTTATCTGAGAACTTAATCACACTAATGCATTAGGGTTTGCGAGAGTATCTTTGGTCGGTAGCCTCACCTCACCATGGTCCTCATCCCCCTTAAATTCATTAGGGTTGGTAAAGTTGTTATCGTGCTCATGCACATTTGAAACCCTAGATATTTGATTAAAGCCTCCACTTTGTTTTAACCTTCTCTCCATTCCTTAGGATGCATTGTCCCAAGCATTTTATGGGACCTATGTTATGTCAGGAATCACAATGAAGTGGAAAATTCTAATCTAACACCACCAGGTTTGTTCACTTGCTTGCAAGTTAAATCTTGTGATTTATTTGGGGGAGAGGTGTGTTTGTAAAATAAAGGGAGATCTTCAAGGGGCCACACAAAATTCACTCAATTGGGTTATATATTTAGTTAATCTATCTATTTTATACTTGAAATTTCAATATTCATGTTTATGAAATCCCACTGATTAGCTTCACTAATTTGTATTGTGCTTGTCCATGTAGAGAATTTTTTCTTAATCTCGTGCAAACAATGAGCTGAGCCATTTGATGTGGTCATAGGAAGTGGTGAAGATATTTGATCTACATGATAAACTAACCAAGATGATCGTTAAAACCTTACAACCTACCTCAACAACCTCTTGGTAGGGGAAGTGCTAGATCATCAGAATGAGTGCAACCCAAAGCATAGGGATAATGAAAAGGGACATTTTTTCATGTAAACTATTGTTAAAAATAGAGTTATCCTTTCCATGAGGAATAAGAAACACCATGACCATGATGTTGATACCAAAATCACATTTGGAAACATGCAAGGGGCTCGGAATAAAATATTCAAGTATTGTGAATAGATAAAGGTTGTGCTTGTAATATAAAAGGTCGTGTTTAATGAAACCATGTAAATGCATTAAGGCATGTGTTCAGTGGCAAGAAAAAGAAACACACTTAATTCATCATCAAGATTAAATCAATCTGTTGACAGTGCTGGACCCACCCACATGTCAGGGGATCTCCCTGGTAAGAAGTCCCAACTAGACCTCAGGCCGTTTGGTGTCGAAGTCCCAGCAGTGCTTCGTATGGTATCACCTTGATCGTGGTTGTGCACTGAGGCAAGCAGGATATCCTTGTTTGGTAGCAAGGGTGTCACCAATGCAGTAAGCCAATGAAGGTGAATGAAGGGTTCTAACACATGGAAAGGGGAATTAGTGTGCCCCTTAGAAACCTATGGAAACATATAGCTTGAAAGGGAACACATGAGCAAAGATACATCACAATATGGAAGGCAGGGAAACCAAAGATCCAAAGTGATGGTTAAACCAATAACATATCTTAGTGAGATTCATACATACATATATAGAAAGAGTCCATACATACATGCGTAAGAAAACAACTACATATATTATTAGAGTAACTAAGGTAGCTGAAATACAATAACAACATATGCATGAAACGTGCTTTCTCTATTATATTAAGAGTGAAAGATCCAATCATACAATGCAACCATGACCAACCACTAGTTTCAACAACGGAACGTTATAGTCACTACTGCCTGCTCCTCCAAAGAGATATAATAGCTCTGTACTATGGAGAAGCCAAGGCTCGTTACAATACACTCCAAGCTTTCTCTAAGATATGCCTATAGGAAGCTTGGCTCCCAAACGCTTGTAAAATGAGTTATGAGGTTATATAAATAGCAAAGTGTGGGGTGACCCTTTCCATTCCCCTTTGTGACTCTCCACTTAACCTCATGAATCTTCAACTACTACATGACTGTTACATTCTACTATCGACACTTGTTCTTTCACTTTTATAAGATGTTACATTACAATATGCACATGTACCCATGTGAGACAGAATAGGCTTGAGTAAGCCATGGAAGACATCACTAAGACTCAGACAGTTGTGGGAAGAACAAATATTTAACATCATCGTGATGATCAACGGTGGAAAATCGGTGCCAAGCTTGGTAGTCTGTGATGGTGTCCTTGTACTCCATGGTGACATCCTTTTCGAAGCGAACTCTTGCCTCCATTGCTCCAGGTACACTGATTTGGATCCTCTATCCAACTTGTTTGATAACGTGCACATCATAGACTTGAGTGCAGCCTGTACCAACAACATACTAATACATAGTGTCTGCATTGACCTCCAAGTCTATGCTAGTGGCTATGCACATCAACTTGTTGAGGTACATGTCTAGCTCCAGTCGGACTTGGTTCTTTGTCTTTGCCTCGATGAGCATGCCAATGGATGGAATTTCATGCGTGCACACAATGACGTCCATGCTCCTGAACACCCGTGTGTGTGATCAACATCACTGCTCATCGTGTCTGCTCTGTGCTAGTTGTTGACATGGGTTTATAACCTATATGGGCGCAGTTTCATCAATATGTGCATGTTGTACCTCCTGTTGTATCTATTCTTGTTGCACTTCCTTCTCTCTTCTGTGCGGCTCCTGCTCTTCCCTTAGTTGTTGTTTCAACTCCTGAAACTCTTTATCTATTTCCTCCATCCTCTGTTTCTCTCTTTTCCTTTGTGCAATCCTTTTGTCGTGCTGTCGCCTCTTAGCGTCAATCTCCAAAGCTGCTTTTATCACAAGAAGATTTTCTTTGAACTTGCAGCTTTTCTTCGCCTCTGTGCTTTCAACAACCTTGCTCCTGCCTTGGTCATGCACAGGTCTTCTTCCCTCTGCTACTACTAATGGTGCTTCTCTCCGTGATGCCGCTGCCATTTCATCTTGATATCCTTGTCTATGAACAACATGGTGTCTTAATAGATAGGCAAGCTCATAGACAATTGCTCAACTTCATCTCCAGTTGTGCTCTCAATGGTGTCCTTTGACCTTGTTCTCTAGGAGGCCATTGTACCTGTAATGTTGAGAGGAAAACGAGCACTTGTGATACTGGGAGACATATCAATGCTCATGTAAATAAATCTATTAGTTGAAGACCAAAACAAACTTGAGTACTGATTTGCAACAAACATGTGTGATTGATTGTGAAGATTGTGTAATTTCCACTGGGAGGTTGGTAGATTGACTCCCAAAACTACACAAGGAACAGTCCGGGCTGTCAGGAGGCTAGCTGAAGGTGGAACTGTGTAATTCATGGTCTAGCCTAGCTTACCGAGGATTGAAATTGTGCAATGCGCAATTTCAGTCAGCAAGGTCATGCAAACCCAACAAACTACATTGTGCAGTTTTTGGGGACAGTTAGGTACTTCCTTCTAGAATTGCACAGAGCAAGCTTGGGGGTCAGTACTAGCTAGTTTTGTGCATTTTTTTGGAGGGATGAACAACCTTCATTCTTAGAAATGCACATTGCTAGCTTGGCAAGGTAAGGTCTGGGCTAAGGCAACCCAGATTTGTTGACGAGCGACTGAAAACATGAGAAGGTTTGAATGCATGGAGAGAATGAGTGTAAGCAAGAGTGAATGATCATGCATGAAAATAATGAGTACAAGATTCATAAAATGGGAAAGCGATCATGTGTGTGAAGTGAGTTGCCAAAATGGTGATCGTAAGTGTAGAAATAATGTCATGCATGCGACAACAGTTAGATGCAAAGGAAAACTGAAACAATGCTTCTACAAGATAACATACATCAAAATGATAGAAAGCATTCATTGAAACCAAGAAGACAACACTCACACAAGATGAAATACAAAAAGCGTGAGAAAAGTAGCAAAAGACATGAAAAGCGGACTTACCCAGAAAAGTTGAGTCAAATGTGCCAAAGACTCCTAGATGTGAAGTGGGATTTCAGAGATGCAAGATAGATGTGAGGAATGAGATATGCAATGTTCAACAAATGAGTTTTGATAAGATTGAGGTTATGATGCACATGCCACAAATCTAGGAAAAAGTGACACTTGGCGAGAGGTTTCTAAAACGATCTTTGCATGTAACCTCCAACTGCTAAAAATAGATCCCTAAAATATAGGGATGCTTTTCTTTTTTATTTTTCAGGAAAATCAGGCCATGCATGCAAATCAGGCTTGCTGAGTTGTAGAGGGAACCGATCAACCTAATATCACATGCAAAACCCTGCAAGTCAGGGGATGAAATTTGCGCAGTTTATGGGCTGAGCAACGCTGGTTGTCTGTCAGGCATTGTGAAATTTCTCGGGCCAACAAGTCACTACCTCACAAAATTGTACAATTTCTGAGCTAAAGCCCAATGTTGGGTTGGATTACATTGTTTCTAGAGGGAAGGGTTCTTGGTTGGATTGCTCAATTCTGGAGCCCAACAGGATTGCGCAATTTCTAGAGGGAAGGCTAGTTCCCCTCCATAATTGAAAAATTTTTAGGGGGAGCATCTCAACCAGAAAATTACCTAAGTCCGAAATGATAGTCTATGGTTGGGAGACAAACAAGTTGACATACATAGGCTGGCAGACCATTGAAACTTAGTTGAATCCTATGTACTTGACAGTGCAAGAGATGCGGCTAAGGATGGTTGGTAGGGAGGCTCCAAAATGAATCTAAGGGAAATTTTTGGAGGGTGGTTGTAGCCACTACAACACAACCAAACATATAGTTGAGGAATAAAGCAATATTTGTTCCCGATAGTGAGGATCAAAAGAGTATATAAGTATTAAGGAATATTACAAGATATGTATGTTAACTCTCTATAATTTTCGTGCCATTTATGATTGAACTCACTCATTTTGTAGCATTTTGGAATTTCTTTTTGTTTGAGGTTCATTAGCTTATATCAATCACATCCTCTTTATTTTTGGAAACTTTTTTGTAAAAGAGGCAAGTGACATAGTAACGTAGCAAAGTTGTTGCACTAATGTCAAAGCATTATAAATTGATAGAGGATCAAGGTTTTGGTGCTATTTCTTGTGTATGGAGGCTTGAGGAGTTTTTTAATACCGTCAGCATCATCTGCAAAATGTACAAACAAAATAAAATTTATAAGAATGAATAGGATTCAAGATGATGATGTCAACCTTGGGGGATGATTCACCATTTTTGGAGTAAAAGAGTAAAAAGATTAAAAACTAATAAAATAATAAAACTACTTTTTCAACTCATATTTTCAACGTATCTCCCTAAGGTTTTCCTCAAATTTCGAGTGGGAGAACTCATTGGATGCAAAATTTAATTCCTCATCCAAGGAGTATCCACGTTGTATACTTTCAATGGACCCTGCTACACAAAAAATGAGAAATACATGAAAAAAAGCGATTGCAATCACATTTTCATGTATTTCTCATTTTTTTATGCAATAGGTTCCATCAAAAGTATGCAAGATAGGTATTCCTTGGATCAAGAATAAAATTATGCATCCAACAAGTGTTGCCGCTCGAAATTTGAGTAAACCCATAAGGATGTAAGTTGAAAATACGAGTTGAAAAAATAGTTTTTCTTTTCTCCCTCTAAAATTTGATGATGTAATCTAATATTATTTTATTATTTCCACTATTATTTTATAATTTCCTAAGGAGACCCATTTTAGAACTCAAAAATCCCCTAATGGACCTCAAAACTTAGTCAAACCTATGTTTGTAAAAATTCATTGCGCTCAGGTGCTGCACTTCTATTGTTGGTGATATTGTGGAGTTTACAATATGAATAGATGTTATCCAATATGCATCTGGTGATTTTAAAGTTGTTTTTCACATGTGCGATCCATTCAGAAACCTAGGAAGTTATCGAAAGCATGCAAATCATGAATTTTTGCACTTTTGAAGCAGCATAGCGAATGCACTGCACTTCTACACAATGAACATTTTGACCTTGAAATTCAAACACAAATCTCATGAGATTGATTCTCATGGTTATGAAAAATTTCCTTAAGCGTCTTGCAGATTCAAGATTCAAGCATTGATTATATTCGAATGAATCATTACTACCTATTTTTCAATTTTTTTTATTTTTTTATTTCCTATTTTAGTCATGATATTTGGGCACTATTTCCAAGGATCTAGAGAATAATTGTCAAAAACTTAGAGGGGTTTCTCTCCATAAAAATCTCATCTACAAAACCTTCCTTCGGTTTTGTAACATATGTCATTATTTGAGAGATATGATCTAATATTTGAACCCCATTGTCCATAAATTCGGTCCCAATTTCCTAGCAGGCAGTTTCTAAATCTAATATAACTGACTCTATCTTTGGGGAAATGGTTGAGTGTGACCCCCTAAGTCCAAGGATGAGATAATTGTATATATTTCATGAATTTTAGTGTGCAAAAGGTTGGTTGGTCAAGGTTAGAGAATGAAAACACTATGCATTGTACTTTTCCATTTTAAAAAAATTTCAATGAATGATGATGGCTAAGGCATGTTTTCTCAGGGGTTCACGAGTCAATTTATGATGGTAATGTTTTCTCGTGTGTATGCGATTTTTTCTCTTGTTACAATCATGCTTGAAATGCTATGTCTTCATGTTTAATTAAGCATAATTTGTTTTAGAATTCACTTTTTAAGTGATTTGTTATGGCTTATTGAACACTTTAGTGCTTTTCTTCCACTGAGATATCTGGAATTCATCCTCAGCTAGAAGCTTTCGATGTTGTCAATTCCACTATTCCTCTATTCACCCCTCTACAACAAGATTTGATAAAAACACCAGAATGATTTCTACCTTGCCCTTGTCTAAAGATTCCTAATTTTTTCATCCTCTCACTAAAAATCATTAGCTTAATATGACTCCATGCCCAATCGATTCTTCCTCTTCCCTGCCATCAAACTGTTAAATGTTTTCCTCTTTGATCTCAATCCCTAGCCTAAAACTTAAGACAACCAATCATCCAAGTGATTAAATATCCATATAGAGAGAGCCCTCTCTAAAGCTGGAAGGGCTAGATTCAAGTTTTAATGTGGTTTATGGTTACCTTTGGATTCCTCTCCTTAGCCTGGAGGAATTACGAAGTGATAAGATAGTGGCGCCGTTGCTAAGGAGATAAAGGTTACATCCTCCACGGTAAAGAACCATCAAGTTTCAAATCTGACTACTAGTGGTGAGCAATGACCAGACACAAGAAAAATGTTCATTATTCACGAGACAACTCCATTGTCAATGAGATCCATAATTCCAAGTACACATGGTGACTCCATAGGTCAAAGATGAATTCTCAATCCAAAAGGTATGATCCCATGAATGAAGATCAAATTCCAAGTTTTCTGAATCCTATGCCTCATGTAGATTGCTAAACTTATCTTCCTAAATTCAAAGGTGGAAAAATAGATGATGTTGCTCTTCATTTGGTCAAATTTCACATGAATGTATGCAATCTAAGGGTTCAATTTCATGAGTACTACTTGATGAATATGTTTATGGTATCCTTGGAGGGAAATGCACAATCATGGTACGAATCTTGCCAAATGGTGGCTTGTATTCTCTTAGATATTTTCATATTGTATTTTATGAAAGATATAAAGAATGACATTCTTCCTTATAGTTGGTCAAAGACTATTGCACACATTTTAAAAAAATTGTTAAGCATTTAGAGAGTTGTTATGAAGATGATAAATTTATGGATGATGAGATTATAGAGGCCTTTCATGAGAATCCTTTTTAACATCAGGAGGAAATAATATAGGACAATTGCCATGATATTTAAGCGGATTTTGAAAAGGCAATAGTTTCTCCAAGGGCTGAAAATGAAGTAGATCAACATACTCATGAATACAGTCATGATTCATTTAATAAGTTAAATAATAATGTACAATAGGTTTGTTCTCTTGAGTTTGATGGACATATTCAATAGTTTTTAAATGGCCAAGAAAGGGAGGAGGATAGAAGATCAGTTTGTTCTTCATGCCATTCATTTTTTAAGTTTTTGTCTCATGAAGAAACTTATGAAAATTAGATCTATGAAATTTCATGCATATAAACTTTAGGCAGTGAAATCATTCATGGTGATAACTACCCATTGTTGAAAGAAAATAATGAAGAAGAGCAGGTTGTTTTAAACCCCTTGGATGGTGTAGAATCTATTGATGATTTTACATCTCTTGAATTGACATATCTAGAATTTTTTAAAAATCCAAGATGACACTCTTGTTGATATACATGAAGGGTCATTTGTAGACCCTTTTATTATCAACATGTGGCTGCCTCAATTGAAGATTTGCAAGAACACACAAACCATGTCTCTAATTTGGATGATAGGAAAGAACAAATTGTTGCATTTCCATTTGAGAATGATTGACCGAATGAAAGACTTCATGATACAAAATAATTAGCAATCATAAAGTCAGGATGTTATTTTATTTTTATTGGCCAAAGAAAGGTAGCCATTCATGATCTCTAAGAACCTTTTTCCAATTTGTTGTAGTCATCAAGGAAGATGGATTTTCTTGTAATTATGAATAATGGTTATCAATTTCAGTTGAATTTTGAGTTGTCAATTGTAAAAAAATATTTCTACTTGAAAAAATGAAAGTGAAGTCTAGTCATCAAGCCATTTTCTTTCATGGTTATATTGGTTTTTTAAATTCACTTGAACAAGCAGCTTGTGGACTAGTTAGAGTGAGTAGGTGTGTGAATAAGCTCAACACTCTAAGAATTGTTTTCAACAGTGTTCCAGTTTTCAACAATTTATTTTGGCAGATTGTTATTACTTTTTCAGCATTCATTTTTAGTTTACATTGTGAGGTGTGATTTTTAGTTTGTATGGTGGTTCTAGTTTTAGGGAAGGAACCAGGTTGCAAAATATAGTCTCCAGGTTGGGAACAACCCAATTATTTGACACTGGTCTTTTGGTTCTTTGTTGCTTTGCAGGGAGGATGCCATCCTAGTAGGATCCAGTGTTAGCACTCTATAATTTTCATGCCATTTATGATTGAATTCACTCATTTTGTAGCATTTTGTAGTTTCATTTTATTTGAAGTGCATTATCCTATATCAATCACATCCTCTTGATCTTTGGGAAATTGTTTGTAAAAGAGGCAAGTGACACAGTAACGCCGCAAAGTTGTTGCGCTATTGTCAAAGCATTATAAATTGCTAGAGGATCAAGGTTTCAGTTTTATTTCTTATGTATGGAGGCTCAAGAAGGTTTTTAGGATTGTCAACATCACCAAAAAACTATTTTCCTTAGCCAAAGACCTCAACACTTAGTCAAACCTATGTAGGTAAACATTCCGTGCGCCTGCTCTTCTGTTGTTGGTGATGTTTTTCAAGGATGGGAGTTTATAGTATGAATAGATGTTATACTATAGGTATTTGATGATTTTTAGGTTGTTTTTCACATGTGCGATACGTTCAAAAACCTAGGAGGTTATCATAAGCATGAAAAAAATCATGAATTCGCTGGGCTTTGGAAGTAATGTAGCGAATGTGCTGTGTTTCCACACAGCCAACAATTTGACCTTGGAATTCAAATCCAAACCTCATGAAATTGATTCTCATGGTTATGAAAAGTGTATTGAAGTGTTTGATAGATTCAACATTCAAGGATTAATAATATATTATGAAAAGGAAGCTCGTTGTGTTTTGGATGCAGGGGATTTGCTGCGTTTTTCACTGTTTTAGTAGTTAACTTCAAGGTTTATTTATGAACAAATGGAGATGAATTTTAAAAAATTAAAAGAGGTTTTTGTCCAAAAAAAGAGAAATAAAAACAAACACCTTCATTTACTTCACATGTTTCATATATTGGAAGATTATAATGAATCATTATAGCTTATGTTTCATAAATTTTCATTACTTCCTGTTTTAGTCATTAGCTTTAGGCTCAGATTATGAGGATGTGGAGAAGACTCGTTAAAACCTGAGGGAGTTTTATCTCAAGAAAAAGATAATATACAAAAACCTCCTTCCATTTTGTAACATATGCCATTATTGGAGAGATATGATCTAATCTCTAACCCTATTTTCCAGAAATTTGGTCCCTATTTCCTAGGAGGTAGTTTCTAAATCTAATGTAACTGACTCTATCTTTGGGGAAATGGTTGAGCTTGACCCCCTAATTCCAAGGATGATTTAATTGTATATATTTCATTTTAGTGTGAAAATGGTGGGTTGGCCATGGTTAGAGAAAGAAAACTTAAACAATGTGCATTGCACTTTTCCATTTTAAAAAGTTTTCAGCGAATGATGAAGGCCAAGGTTTGCTTTCTCAAGGATTCATGTGTCAATTTGTCCTAGTGATGTTTTTTCCCGTGCATGTGATTTTTTATTTTGTTACAATAATGATTGAAATGCTATGTCTTCATGTTTAATTAAGCAAAATTTGTTTCCTAGTTCACTTTTTAAGTGCTCTGTTATGGATTATTGAGCAATTTAGTGTTTTTCTTCCATAGAGATATCTAGAATTCATACTTAGTGAGATGATTTAAATGTTTTCAATTTCACTGTTGTTCTTCTCACCCCTCTACAAATAAATTTGATAAATAAACACCAGAAGGATTCCCTACCTTGCCCATGTCTAAAGATTCCTCATTTTTTCATCCTCCCACTGAAAATCATTAGCTTCATATAACTCCAGGCCTAATGGATTTTTCCTTTTTTTGCCATCAAACTGTTAATTTTTTCCTCTTTGATCTTAATACCTAGCCTAAAACCTAAGACAACTAGTCATCCAAGTGTCTAAAGGTCCATATCGAGAGAGCCCTCTTTGAAGCTGGAAGGGACAGTTTCAAGTTTTAAAGTGGTTAGTGGTTACCTTTGTATTCCTCACCTCATCCTAGAGGAACTACAAAGTGCTAACAAGGTATACATATTGCTTGCATGGTTATATAATAATGAATTTATGAAAGCCATTTAAACAATTCATGAAGAAATAAGATCCCACAAGGTGTGCATTACGAAAGACAAGTATTGGAAAGAGCAATTACTAGATTAGATACATTGTAGAGTTAAGAAGATATCACATTTGAAGAGAAACACAATATAATGAGATGAGAGCCATAACATAAAACACATAAAAGGAATTCGATCGAAAAGTAAAGGATACCCTAAAAAGAATCATTGAAGAACATATTTTAAAATTTCATGTAACCAATGGATAGGTACCAAAGAATGTGATGAAGACCATGCAATGTGGTAGTGCAAAGGTCACCCAAGGAACATTAAATTGCATATGCAGAAGAGTATATTAAAATGCACTCGTGGGACTAGGGACAATTTTAAGGATGGAAGTTTATCTTAATGTTTAGAAACCTTGGCGAATATTACTAGCCCTAATATGCAAATTGTAAAATGTTTAACAACATTTTTATAAAAATATTTATATTTCTAATGATTTTATATTTAGTTTATATAAAACTTTGGCGATTTTTAAGGTAAAATAATTTTATACTATAAAAAGTGGGCGAATTAGTTTTAGAAAAAATGGAAATTGGCGAATCATTTTTTTGGAAAAAGACATGGAAAATTATCCCATATGCTAATATTATCCCCTAAAATTTTCCCTGTGTGGGACACATTGAACATTAAAAGTCAATACATGGGTTGTATTCTAGAATATATTCAGGAAAGTGTATAATCTGCCATCAAACCTAACTATACTTCTGCATATGCCTATAGATGGAAATTCTTGGTTTGTCCTCAATAGGTGGGTCATTTCAATGCCTTCTTTTATGGAATTTGTAATGTTTTCAAGAAATTTTGTTGATTCTCTCAATGCTCAAAATTATGACAAGCATCATGGTAGTGGCACGTGTGCTTTAGGAATTTCAAAGACAAAAAAATGAATTTTTATTGTCACCTACTAGAGCTTCTAGTTAATGCTTGCGCTTATCACAGTGATATAAGAATGATATACCTAAATCCTCAAACTGGATCAATGCAAGAGAAAAATAATTTGAATGATCATAGGGGCTATATGTGGGTAAAATATTTTAGTTTTTCATTGTTAAAGAACATGGATAAATGATTAAGTTTATACAAGCTTCACACTAATAGGCATGGAAAGTTGGACAACGCTAAGGGCTCATATACAAGAGAATGATCTAGGTGAGAGAAACACATCCCTCACTATGATTCAGGTCCCATTTGAATGTGTTGTGAAGCATGTGTTGGAAAATTTGCGATCTATTGTAAAAGGAGACTATGAAGAGGTCGCATAAGAAAAACGTAACCTTTAGAAAATTGTTTTTGCTACAGTTTCTTTCATCCCAGATGAAACCAAAGCATTGCTTGACAAAATATTTGGTCTTGATTCATGTGCTAAGCAATTTCTAGATGAAAATAGTATTAAGAGAACTCTTAATATCTCCCTTATGACATTTTCTCACAAGAAGTCTTATGGTGTCACTGCAGTTGCTAGTTTTGGTGTTTTCCGTGGACAACAAGTCCCTATTGAATCTACTACAATCCTATTTTTAGATAAGCATGTTGCGCTAGAAACCCATTTGATTTGCATTGGAAATGAAAATTTATCTTCAAAGAATGAATAGCCTCATTTTACAGGAGTTGGATCTACTCCAAAAGAAGCAAACACATTACCCTAACTAGTTTCAGAAGGATGCATCATGATATCATTGATTTGGGACATAGGAGATCCACAAATAATAGGGAGTCGTGGCCGAATATGGACTCTTTGTTCCATATGTTCATTATTTATGTTCTCGGGTGTTCTATTAGAAGATACAAGGAAACATTAGTCAGGTTCATGGTATGGGAAATCACACTTGGGAATGTGACTAGCCACAGGTCGCAACTCTAGGACATAGAGAAAATCGTGATGTGCGATTGAGACTAGAGATAAGTTACGACTAAGAAAGGAAATTGTCACTTGCAAGTTACTAATCGAACTTGTAGTCCCCAAAAACACAATTCATAAAGTGGAACTATGCAACCTCTACACCAGTCACATCTCTCATATGCAACCTCTCTCCAAGTTGCAAAATCATGGTTTTGTGCTCCACCCATAGAACCAAAAATGAAATCTTTACTCAAATGTGATTATGAAACCTCTGCCATTAAAAAAGATGTCCACCAATAAGTCACATTTCAATATTGTTATCTTAATATGTGATTTGAAATTTGACTCTCTAGTGAAACCATTCTGAAGCAATAAATCACACAAATAATACTATAAATTGTGACTAGTCGTGTAAATAAGTTGCACCTAGAGTTGAGCTTCCGTCGAGCAAATGTTATCACAAAGAAAATCTATTTGAAGAATTTGGATCCTTTGCTAAAAAGATGCATTAGATTTGTTGGTTTCTTTAGATGCTTTGAAGGCACCATCTCTTCATATGGGAGTCTATGAACTAACATTTTATGGAAATCTTCTTTCTTTGGAGGCACCCATGCTCATCATTAAGTTTGGTCCATGTGGGTTTCTTGGAGAGGGTGCTCTCATTTATTCATTGATGGATGCATGACCCATTCTTATCATACAACCATTTGGGAATCAAACCTTATTCAATAAGCATGTGGATAACTATTAAAATGTTGTTAATGGATATGTTGGCTCTTCACACCATGAAAAGACACTTATGGTAATTTTTTTGTGAAATCTTGTTTGGGAAATGTATTTTGAGGGAAAAGAGACTTACTAACGAAATAATATAGTTGATAAAGAGGAAGTACGCCTTAATCCCTTACATTTCATGACTCTCATGGACTTTGAAAAATGTTTTTTAAAAGTGGATGACATTGAAATTATAGTGGTAGCATGGAAATCCAAATGATTTGTTAGGTGGAAAAAAAAAACAGTTTTATTCATGTATTGTAAGTTAAATAATGTGATAACGTAGATCATGAGGGGTGAGAAATAATAGAAAACATGATAGATTGATTTCAAGATAATGTTTGAGAGACAATTCGTTGTCACCACGAAATAAAATGTTACAGCATCATCGCCAATGAAAAGGAATATTGAGCCATCTTAAGCCGAACGTCTTAGGGATATAAGTTCTTACCTATTAATATTTGTGATATTTTCTCATTATTTCATTAACGTTTATTTGTTTTGATGTTTAATCAATGATTGTTTATGACTGCAAGATTAGCCTTGTGAAATAGTCTTTTGTTTTGCTCCCTGGATGTCTGATCTTAGTCAATAAGAGCATCAAGGACAAGATGAAGACATCATCAAATTCTAAGGGGATTGTGCCTTCTACAAGAGGACTTGTCAAGGCTCATTGTATCTCCTACAACAATTTGTAAAAGACGAGAAATGAGACCGAAGCATGATAACAAGTTGAAGGCTACAAAACTAGAGTTTTAACGAGCAAGCAAATGGACTCCATATAGCAGCCCAAAGCATTATGTCAACCTTAATGGAATATACAATACCAATAAAATATGAATTCAATATAGATGATTAACACAAACATTTTTCAATAGTTCATGTGAGTCGCCATGGCTTCATATCAACATTGACAACAAGAACATAAGGGTTTCTCACAATTTTTTTTTTTCTCATCACCTCTCTTCTGTCATAATGTCAATGTTTTTCATCATGATGCTAATGGTCATGCAAATATTGATCTGATCATGTGAAAACCATTAGACAATAGAAACTCGTATGCAAGATCAAGAGTCATGAGGGTAGGTGAATGATCATAGTAGGTGAAGAATCACCTCACCTCTATAAGTATACCCTCATGCCTCATTTGTAAAGGACTTTTAGCTCTTGATGTTGGACCTATAGTAGATAGTCTATTTACGGTTGCAGATCTAGAGGCACTCAACTCTTGGTAGCTAGTAGGGTGAGTTGTGGTGAGGCTAGGGTTTTATATTGGATAATGGTATGAGCATCCCATGTTCCACTACTGGTATTTAATGAATCGTAACATATGTACTTGTATTTACAACAAAATTAATAAGAAGTTCTTCATTTCTGGCACTAATTCCCATGCTTAATCATGGTCGATGTATTGATTTTCTAGCATTTTCTCTGTTTTTGTAATTGTGCTTTCATACAAGAAGTATGTTATGGAATAATTTGTATTTGTTTCATGTATGTTTCGTTTTGACTTTCTGCTATCTTATTCCACGTCATTTCGGTGACCTATTGTGAACTAATTTTCAATTAACCTTTGGCATGTTCGTGCTCATGTATATTTGAGGTGGTTTTGTCTCATTTATCCTTCTTATGGCATACTTCTTATTCTTGTTGTGACTTTCTTATACCTCTTTCTATATTTTGTTAATCTTGGGTTCGGACCTTGTTCCCATTATATGGGAACTTCCTTCTTTCCCTCGCCTTGACAACTTTTCATTTGACAACTAAGAGAAAAAAATTCATGGTGATAGTTGGGCCCACATACCAAATGTGGCTCCTATCCCAAATGGTGTGAGGTATAATAGGGACTTCACACTTGGGAGACACCCTAGTTGTTGGGGGGAGATCCAACACCATCAAAACATATTTGGCACTAGAAGGAGGGATAGATGACAAGCTGATCACTTGGAGCCTTCAGTTTAGCTTCACATATTTAAATGGCTTCTTCCCTAATCTCTATCACAGGTTTTTTTTTCTAAAAGTATTAATCTTTTAGTGCCTGTAGAAATAGTCTATCACTTTTCATAGTTTAAGTTTAATAGCAAGGGCCGAACAACGATATTTGAACACAAGTGTCAAGTTCTTTATTTCTATCATTCTAACGAAATACATTGTAAGCATGTTATTGGAAAAAATTTTACCCTCATCCTTGAAGGTCCTGTCAAACAATGGTGCCACATGTTACCTACTGCTTCAATCCATTTGATCGAGAAAATTATCAACAAGCTCCGTCAAGCCTTTGACATGTACAATTTTCAAGACATATTTAAAAGGATAAATCAAATTAGATTGAAAACTCCAGAATCATTAGATGATTTTTCTGCTAGGTGTTTTCACCTTTGTTGAAAATTTCCAGAAAGAGATGTGGACTCGATGTATTTGGGTGAAAAATTTCAACGATTGTTTTATGTTTCTCTACAACCATCTCAATATGAAACGTATTTTGATCCTCATGATAATTTACATGTTACAAATTGGCCAGATCTTATCCCTAATCTTTTCTTGCCTATTTTTGTGAGTCAGGAAAAGCCTTAAGCCTCTAGGGGGAAAATTACAACCTATCTAACTCTGCATCCTCCTTCAGCTTCATTACCTGATAAAACCTTTGTCATTAATAATCTAGGTGATGAAGAGTAGTTTCTTGAATCTATTCCTGAATCCCCTCATATATGCTCCCTCATACACATGTAAGCAATTAACTAGGTCTTTTTTAAGATAAAGTTGAATGCCCTGTCAATTCCAAGGAGCATAACATACACGATGATCTCTTGCTTTCTAAAGTTGAGAATAGTGTGTAGGGTTTCAATCCTGAACCAAAATTGGTTGAAAATGTTGTCTCTTCACCTTATTATTTTCATCCTTTATACCCTATTTTTTTTTACGAGCATGCTACACCAATGGTTTATTCAAACCCTTTAGATCACCATCCTGCTATTTTAGGTTGCAATAAAGTACTTAGTATTATTATCTCACAATCAAAAGATCAAGATATGAAATCCCTAGTTCACGAACTTTTTGATATTCAATCTTTGAAAAGTGATGGGGTATGTTCTACATTTCAAAAAACTCACAAAATCTCGGTGGTTGATTCATCACCATTCTTAATGTTTCAAGAGTCTCATCTGTCAAATTCCCAATCTAATCAAATTAGTGACTTTGATGATTATCTCCCAACTAGTCATTTATTTACTGATACTATAGATGATAGTTTTCCATGTTCACTTGTTGACCTCACTAAGCCACTGAGATTTCATGACCAATCTTCTGAAGGTTCAAGGACTCATTAGGAAGTTGAGGCACTTCAACTTCCACTGATGGTTATGTCAGGTTCTCACAACCTTGATGAAGTTCTTGAACTAGCTCAAATTATTTTTTCCTCACACGATCCCTCTCTCAGCACCATCTCATTTGATGAAAGCTCATTTTTGAATGACTCTAAGATGCATCTCTCCATGTACTCTAATTTGTTTGTTGAAGAGAGTATATTGACCATTATTTCAAATACTTTTGATTCTTCCCTGGCTAATGTAGATTATCATCAGATATAGGATGGTGGTGTCTTGCATTCCACTGTATGTGAGCAAGGAAACCATATTACTCAGTTCTTTAATGAGATTCATCTTATTGACTTGTCTCCATCTCATCTTTTGGGAAACCAATTTATCCATACTAGAACATCTGATCAAACCAACAATATATTCACTGATGATTTTCCTATCACAAATGACGATGACCATATGCATTCATCTTTTGATCTTATGAAGCCACCTTTATTCAATGATCTACCATTTGAGGATCCAAAATTTTCTCAAGACGGTGAGGCTCTTGAGCTCTCATCGATGGTTATGTTAAGTGCTCATGTCCTTGACAAAATACATGAAAAACCTCAAATTATGGCTTTTAAGATTAGGTTTTTCATGCCTGAATCCTTTGATATCTCATATTCACCTGATGGATTCCCATGTTTGGAAAAATTTCAAGTTTTTCAAATTGGTCATATTGAAAATCATAATAGTTTGCTCACTAGCTTGAAGAATCCTTCTTGGTGAATTCCTCTACAAGTAAGCGACATCTCACCTCTTTTATGCTTGATTTAGGGTTAAACATAAATGAATTCATATCATGGAAAGGTGATCACATTTTTCAATTTTATCATTTGGTTTACTAGGATAGAGTTGCATCTTGGCTAAAATATTATTTTCTGGCACATTTTCCTATCATCAAGCACGACATTCTTGTTGTTATGCATGTTTTATAGGTAAGCACTTTTGTTTTTCATAATACTTTATACTTATTCTAATCGTTAACATCTTTGCCTTTGTAGGTTGGGAACTACTACGATACTTGCATTGGAAGTTTGAATTCACTTTAACCGACCTCCTCTCTAGTTAAACTAGGGTTTTTTATTTAGATTAGGTATGGTTTTAGGGTTTACTTCTCATCTTGTTAACTAGGATTTGATAAATTTTAGTATTATTAGAGTTTTACTATTTTAGGTTATGCTTAGCTAGAGTTTACACATGATTTTGTCATATTTTATTTATTGTAGGTATTTAGTTTGTGGCATGACATTATGCATCAAGAATGCATTGATATTTTTCAATACATTTACATATTGACTACATAAGCATTGTGTGACTTAATTTCTTGCATTTCACTACATTGAAGTTTAGTCTGCTGCATTACATCATGAATTTATCTTGTGTTTTGCGCTATTTTCTTCCTCCATTACACTTGCTTTTCATTGACCTAGCATTGCATTTTCTCTTTATGCTCCATGGGATTTCATGACATTTCATCCAAGCCATATCCTATCCTTGCTCCTTTCAAATCTTTGATGTTGTGACAAACTTTCTTATGCTTGTTTTCACATGTTTAAACCATAGGACAACTTCTTTAGCCTTGTTACACATGATGAAACCCTAGAAGAGATTCTTTGACCACTTTACCCTAATGCTGAAACCCTAACCCTAATGGTTGCATGTGGCTGTGGTGGTTTCTCCAAAAGGCAGCCTCTCTTAGAACCAATTATCAAAATTTTGTCTTGAACATCTTTCCTATCAGTTTGACTTATTAGAAAGGAAAATGAACAAGTGCTTGTAGGGATCCCTGATCAGTACATATGACCTATAACTATAACCAGAACCTTGTATCTGACACAGTCCTACATATATAATGATGTGTTTTCAATTCACACCTATTAGTTGGAATGAGATGTGGAAGCATAACATGAGGGAAAACCTAAGTCAAAATATCTTTCAGTTTCTATTAAATAAGGAACAATCTTTCTTTCCCATAAAATAAGTTAGAATCCCTCATCCGCCCTCGCAAAATAAACTCCTAATAAATGATGCCAGTGATCACACTACGTGAAATCAGTCAAATAAAGGGTAAAGGATCAACAAAGGCTTTCTACATAGGGAGGTGATGCAAGTGACTTCGCCGGGTATTGAACATGCTTGTTGGTAGTGAAGCAATGTTTATGCTTCCTTGAGTGACTCCATCGAGGCAATGAATAGGTATACTAGCAGTGGAGAAACACCAAAAATTCTCTTTAAATTTTTGAATACAATAAGCTCTCTATCATGTTCTCTGTGTCATTACCAAAGACCAACACATGTGATATTTTGGTTTAGTATGTAATAAATGATAGGACCTAGATAAGGAGGAAGAGGTAAGGCATATCCGTAAAAGGTTAGGTAACTCAAGTAGGACCCATAGTATATGTTTAATACTTCCTTGAATCATTTACAAAGAATTCATCTACTGTAGGGCATGAGCAGAGATGCTATATTCTACCAGTGGTTCACCAACTGCTGTAGCTGCTACAACACCACCCAAAAATTTTGGGTATACCCAAAAAAATCGGGTCCCCCTCTTCTTGCCTTAGGCCATTAGGGTTATGATCATGTTTTGAATTAGTAAATATCCACATGACCCTATAAAACCCTATCGATCCCCACACTTACATGGTGCACATTATCTTTATTCTTCTTGACTTATCTTAGAACTTGATCAGACTAACGTATTAGGTCTTATGAGAATATCTTCTATTAGTAACCTCACCTCATCACGGTCCTCATCCTTCTCAAATTCATCAGGGTTCGTAAATTTGTTATCTTGATCATGAAAATTTGAAACGCTGGAGTGTTGGTTAAAGTCTTTGCTTTGTTTTAACCTAATCTTCATTCCCTATGATACATTATTCCAAGAATTTTATGGGACTTGCATTATGCTAGGAATCACAATGCAGTGGAAAATCCTACTCTACCACCATTAGGTTTTTTCACTTTCTTGTGAGTTAAATATTTTGGTTTCTTTGAAGGGTATGTTTGTTTGTAAAATAAAGGGAGATATTCAAGGCATTTTTATCATGATGGCCTGTAAAATCACTCATAAACCTATCAAGTTTGGGAAACAACCATTTCAATCAATTGGGTTATATCTCTAGTTACATTATTCATTATATATTCAAAGTTTAAATATTCATGTTTGTGAAATCCCACTGATAAGCTTCGCTAATTTGTATTGTGCTTGTCCATGTAGGGAAGAATTTCTTAATCTCGTACGTGCAATGAGATCTGCCATTTGATGTGGTCTTAGGTAGTGGTGAAGATATTTTATCTACATGATAAATTAACCAAGATGATCTTTAAAATCATACAACATACCTCAACCACCTCTTGGTAGAGGATGTTTAGGTCATCGGAACGAGTATAGCCTAAATCGTAGGGATAATGAAAGGGGACATTTTTTGCTAAAAACTATTGTTAAAAATAGTGTTATCCCTTGATAAAAAAAAAACACTATGACCATGATGGTGATACCAAAGTTGCATTTGGAAAAATGAAAGGGACCCAAAATAATATATTTGAGTATTGTGACTTGATAAAGGCCACACTTTTAATTAAAAAGGTTGCACCAAATGAAACTGTGTAAATGCATTGAGGCACATGTTCAATGGAAAGCAAAGGCAACTCACTTAAATTTCTCTTCAAGGCACAATCAATCAAACATGAGTGGAGGAATAAAGCGATAATTATGCTTGATAGTGAGGATCAAAAGAGTATATATGTATTAAGGCATATTACAAGATATGTATACTTATTGGTTTCATGGTAATATAATAATGAATATATGAAAGCCCATTCAGGAGTAAATAAGATCCCACAAGGTATGCATTATGAAACATAGGTATTGGAAAGAGAAATTGGCACATTGGATACAATGCAGAGTTAAGAAGAGATCACATTTGAAAAGGACATGCAAGATAATGAAATGAGAGCCATAATGGATAACATATGAAATGCATTTTATTGACATGTAAAGGATACCCATACAAAAGTAGCGTTGAATAAAATGTTTACAAATTTCATATAACCAAAGGGTAGCTGCCATAGATTATGATAAAGACCATGTAAAATGTGGCAACACAAAGGTCACCCAAGGAACATACAACACCATCTAAACAAGAGTAGATTACAAATGCACTCGTGGGACACATAAAAAATGCAAAGTTGATAGATGGGTTGCATTTTGGAATACATTTAGGCAAGTGTATAATATGCCATCAAACCTAAATGCACTTCTACATATGCCTATTGATGGAAATTCTTGGTCAGTCCTCAATAGTTGGGTCACGTCAACACCTCTTTTTTAGAGATTGTAATGTTTTCAAGCATGTTTATTGATGCTCTCGATGATAAAACCTATGAAAATAATAATGGTAATGACACATGTGCTTTAGGAATTCCTTAGACGAAAAAAGAATTATTTTGGTCGCTTACCAGAGCTCCTTGATAATGTTTGGGCTTATCACAGTTATAGAATAATGATATACCTGGATCCTAAAATTGGGTCAATGCAAGAGAATCATAATTCGAATAATTGCAGGAGCCATATGTGGGTAAAATATTTCAAATTTTCATTGTTAAAGAACACAGATAAAGGACTAAGTTAACACAAACTTCACACTAACAGGCACGGGTTCCTATACAAGAGAATTATCTAGTAGAGATAAATGGTCACTGTGATTCAAGTCCCATTTGAACATGTTGTGAAGCATTTGTTGGGACAATTTATTAGCTATTGCACAAGGAGACTATGAAGTGGTTGCACCAGAAAAAGGTAATCCTAGGACAATTGTTTTTTCTATGGTTTCTTTGGTCCCAGACGAAACCAAAGCATTGATTGAAAAAATATCTGATCTTCATTCATGTGCTAAGGAAATTCTTAAATAAAATACTATTAAGAGAACTCTTAATAGTGCCCTTGTGACACTTTCTCACAAGAGGTCTCATGGTGTCACTGTAGTTGTTAGTTTTGGTGTTTTTTGTGGACAACAAGTCCTTGTTGAATCTACTGTAATACTGTATTCAAATAAGCGTGTTGTGCTGGAATCTCATTTGGATTGCATTGGAAATGAAAAGATATATTTGAAGAATGAGTGGCCTCATTTGACAGGATCTAGAGCTACTCCAAAAAATAAATCATGTTACCCTGAGTAGTTTTAGAAGGAGGCATCACACTATCATTGATTGAGGCCATAGGAGATCCAAAAATAATAGGGGGTTGTCGAGGCCAAACTTAGACTATGTGTTACTTGGGAATGTGACTACCTACAGGTCACAACTCTAAGACACATAGAAAATCATGATGTGTAACTGAGACTAGAGAGCTAATTTGCAACCAAGAAAGGAGACTGTCACCCACAAGTCACTAATTTCACATGCAGTCCCTAGAAGCATGATTCATAAAGTGTGACTGTGCAACCTCTACACTAGTTGCATCTCTCATATGCGACCTCTCCCCAGCCTGCAAAATTGTAGTTTTGTGCTCCATCCATGTAGCCAAAAGTGAAACCTGTACTCAAATGTGACTATGAAACCTCTATGATTAAAAAAGACGTCCACCGGTAAGTCACATTTAAACATTTTTATCTCAATATGTGATTTGAAATGTGACTCTCTAGTGCGACAATTCTGAAGTAATAAATCAAATAATTAATACTATAAATTGTGACTAGTAATGTGTAAAGAAGTTGCGCCCACACTTGAGCTGCCCTCCAGCAAGTGTTATAACAAATCACATTGGTTTGAATAAATTGGATCCTTCACTGGTAAGCTGCATTAACTTTGTTTGTTTCTTTAGATGGTCTAAAGGAACCATCTCGTCATAGGGGAGAGTATGAACCGCATTATATGGAAATTTTCGTTCTTTCAAGGCACCCATGCTTTTCATTAAGTTTGGTCCATGTGGTTTTATTGGAGAGGGTGATTTCATTTATTCACTGATGGATGCATGGCCCATACTTATCATACAACCATTTGGGAAACAAACCTTGTTCAATAAACATGTGGAAAACTATTACAATGATGTTGATGGATTTTTTGGCTTTTCACACCATGCAAAGACACTTATAGGTGAGGGATTTTGAGGGACCAGAGAGTTACTAGGGAAATAATATAGGTGACAAAGAGGAATTAGGCCTTAAGCCCTTACATTTCATGACTCTCTTGGACTTTGAAAAAGGTGTTTTAAAAGAAGATGATGTTGAAATTATAGTGGTCTCATGGAAATCCAAATGGTTTGTTATGTGGCCAAAAAAAAATCTTATTAATGTATTGTAAGCTAAATAATGTGATAAAAGGGATCATGAGGGGTGAGAAATAATAGAAAGTGAAACATATTGATTTCACGACAATGCACTGCCACCATGAAATATAAAATTACATCGTCACCACCAATGAAAAGGAAGATTGATCCATCTTAGGGCTAACATCGTAGGGCTGTAAATTCTTACCTGTTACTATTTGTGATATTTTATCATTATTTCGTGAAAGTGTATTTGTTTTGATATTTAATCAGTGATTGTGTATGCTTGCAGGATTATTATTGTGAAAGATTCTCTTGTTTTGCCCCCTAGATGCATGATCTTAGTCAACAAGGGAAATAAGGATGGAGTGAAGAAACCATAAAATTATAAGAGGAATGCGTCTTCTATAAGAGGACTTGTCAAGGCCAATTGAATCTCCTACACCATATTGTAAAAGATGGGAAATGAGAATGAATGATGATATCGAGTTGAAGGCTACACAAATAGATTTTCAACCAGTAAGCAAATCGACTCCATATAGCTGCCAAAGGCACGATATAAATATTAATGGAAAATGCATTAGAAAGTGAATATACATTCAATATAGAAGACGAACACTGGAACATTGTTCAATAGTTCATGCGAGTCTCCAAGGCTTCACAATAGTATTGACAACAAGAACCCTAGGTTTTCTCGGAACCTTCTTTATTTTCCTCATGACCTTTCTTCTCTTATAATTTAAATGTCTCTCATCATGATGCTAATGGCCATGTAGAAATTGATCTAAGAATGTGATAGTGGCTAGATAGTAGAGAGTCATATGGAAGACCAAGAGTCATGATGGTAGGTGAACGATCACAATAGGTGAATAGTCATCTAACCTCTATAAGTATACCCTCATGCCTCATTCATAAATGAATTTTAGCAGTTGAACTTTGACCAACAGTAGATAGTTGATCTACATTTGAAGAGCTAGAGGGACTCATCTCTTGGTAGCTAGTAGGGTGAGTTGTGGTGAGGCGAAGGTTTTGCATTAGATAATGGTATCAACAACCCATGTTGCACTACTAGGATTTAATGAATTGCAGCATATGTACTTTTGTTTTCAGCAATGGTAATAAGAATCTCTTCATTTCCAACACTAATTCCCATGCTTACTCATAGTGGTTGTATTGGTTGTCAAGTATTTTCACTGTATTTGAATGTGTGCTTTCATACAAACAATATGTTATGGACTAGTTTGTGGTTGTTGCATCTATGATTGCTTTTGAGTGTGTGCTTACTTATTCCACACCATGTCAGTGACCTAGTGTGAATTAGTTTGCAATTAACCTCTAACATGTTCTTGTTCATGTATACTTGAGGCGCTTTTGGCTCATTGATCCTTCTCACAACATACTTCTTCTTATTGTTGTTGTGACTTTCTTCTACTTCTTTCTGTAGCTTCTCAATTATGGGTTGAACATGTTCTGATTGTCTGGGCACTTCCTTCTTTCCCTCCCTCTGACATCCTTTTATTTGATAGCCAAAAGTGAAACATCCACGATGGCATTCATGCCCACATACCGAATGGGGCTCCTATCCCAAATGCTGTGAGGTCTAATTGGGACTTCACACTGAGGAGACCCCCTAGCTATTGGTAGGGCATCCAACACTATCAACATTTACAAAAACAAAATTTGATATAAAATATGCTTATTGTTTTTGTAAAAGTAATGTAAATAAATATTTAAAAACATGAAGAAGAGATATATAATATTATTAAAATGTGGTAATATGTTGTGTTGTAGCTATGAAACAATATTAAAGAGAGATAACACATGGATATTGTTGGATTATGGTAATCCAATTGACACAATAATAAGTATGATTTTTGACCATAGGGATATGAAGCATGATCAATAACAATGTTGCAATTATATGAGATATTTTGTAATAAATTTACAAATTTAGTTTTTTTGGAATTGAATATAACGTCAAATCCAAAGATTCATTAAAGTTTTTCTCCAATAAAATTTCTAAGACATGGAAAAAGGGAGAATATCTAAGTATTTAAGCCAAAAGATTCATTACAAATAGAGTGCTTAGGTTCATCTACAATGTATGTACGATAGAATATTCACCAATAGACAAGATTTCAATGGTTTGAAAATTCAATGTGTTTTTTTTTAATATTACACATTTCTTAGGGTTTTGCTCAATTTTTATATGATATATATTAGCCATATATATATATATATAAATAAAGTGGCAAAGATGTTGAGTATAAAAAACATCACAATCTAATCTATCTCTCAATTTGAGAAAAACAACTCACGTTACAATACGATATAAATAAAGATCATTAAACATGCAAATCTTAGAAAAATAAATAATGAAATATAACCTATTTATTCAAATGATAAATTATATATACTGAATCACACCTTTCCAATATCATATTGGTGAAATCCTCATAATGGTGAGGGTACCAAGAACTTAAATGAAAAATCTCACATTCTCTAAATGTCTACAATTTGAAGATTTCATTGTAGGATTAAATGGCAGGTATTATATAGGGGTCTTATGCAGGTCAAGTCAAACCTTGATTAAAGTTAGGGGTGAAATCGTGATCACATAAGCTTGTTCATGGAATCAAGCTTGAGTGATCACGATGTCACCCATAATATATATTTCCTTCCTTTCATGGAATCAAGCTTTCACGATTGATCACGATTTCACCCATTTTATATATATATATAGAATCAAGCTTTCACGATTGATCACGATTTCACCCATAACTTTAATGAAAGTTTAAGTTGACCACTATATAAAACTCACCTCCAATCCTACAATGAAGTCTTCAAATTGTAGAGAGAATGTGGGATTTTTCATAGCTCTCGACCACGCTGAGTGTTCTTGGTACCCTCACCATTGAGGATTTCACCAATGTTATATTTCATTATTTCTTTTTCTAAGATTTGCATGTTTAATGATATTGGTTATATCGTATTGTAATGTGAGTTGTTCTTCTCATAATCAAATATAGGTTAGATATTTGTGATGCTTTCGCCATTTTAATAGTGGATTTTTATTTATAAAGTTTGCTTGATGGTATTGAGTATTCTTTTATGAATTTTGATGTCAATGACTTAATAATTAGTGGGTCTTCTAATTCTTTATTTAATAAAATAAAGTATTCTTTGAATGCTTCTTTTTATACAAATGTCTTAGGATTATTGCATATTTTTCTTAAGACCTAAGATTGGTAAGATAACATTTTTAAAATTTGTTATGTTTTTTTTATAATTTTCTATTTTAAACATAAATTTTGGAAATTTTGAGTATTGAAATAATATAGTGTTTTTTCAATCATTTCTATAATTGGATTTTGAATTAATTAATTATTCACAAATGAGGAATGATAAAACCACAATCATGATTTCCTTAAATTATAATATATAATTTTACTCTTGAATAAACATATACATGCATACCTATTATTGAATAGTCTAGTTGTAATACCTTGTTTTCAATAAATCTATATTCAAATTTCAACAATGGAGAGAAAACATATTTTCCTCCAAGTTGTTCTCCTTTTTTAAAAAAAATATACAATATTTGATTTCATTGATTTATTTGTTCTACAATATGAAATATGGGTTAGTTTTGGAGTTTGATCTTCCCTTATGCATTTTCCCTTCTTTTTTCTCTGTTTTCTTTTGTGAATTAGTAGTCCTTCCATTGATCACCAGGAACCAAAATAAAATCATAGCCATACCTTTATCGTCATGATATTCCACTATGGAAACCTGACGGATGATGAAATCTAAGGTTTTTAGTCATATAACCAATAATGTTTAAACAGATAAATAACCAATGAGCCAGGATGTATTGAGTATTGATCATAGTTGGTCTATATAATAGTCTAGAAAAATGGCCTAGAGGCCTCACATGAAACAATAAAAAACTAGCAAAAGCAAAAGAAGTGACTGCTCTGTAAGGAGAAAGGCTAACCTAAAAACAAAATATGTTGGCCATCAAAATGAGTTAGGAGGAAGGGGACACATCAATTGGATTTGTTGGGGTATCTAGAGAGGTTGGGCCTTTCCCATGAACTACGAAGGGTTCAATATGTTCCAAACAAAGAGTAATATCGTGATGCTTAGCCTACAAATCATCCATCTATGGAAGAATCTCATGTTTTTCTTTATGCATCTCTAGAAGAACTTTTCCCATAGGGATTTCATGTGCTAGTAAAGGTCAATAGTATGTATCTGTTTAGTTGTACTATGGTTTTATGGGTATCTAACAACCAGTATTCCACAAATGCCACTACTTCAACGTCTGTGAATCCATCCCTATTGGCCAAAACCTCTACGGATGCTTGTTAAATTTCCTCTTGGATTTCAAGTGGGGTGTGTAATGAAAGTGACAAGTTGTCATATGAGTCCAAAGGTGAGCATGGGAACTATCTTCAACTCTTTTGAAGGATCCTATACAGTGTTGGGCTCGTTTCCTAGGCATTGTGGAAAGGGAAAAAAGTTGTGGCTCAAAATAGTGTAAGGGTCGCAAAGAAGAGTAAGACTAACGAAGGGAATGTGATTTGTAGATGGATAAACATAAATCGAATAGAGAACGAAACCACTAAGAGTAAAAGCCTAAAAAATAAGATAGTACTATAAAAAAGGGGGTTTAGTAGAGGTTACCAAACAATTATAAAAATACTAGGCCAGCAAAACCGAGAGAGAGTGCAAGAAAGAAAAATAGCAATGTTGAATACTTATAAACTAACGTGATTGGTAGGGGGCAGAGTGAGTGACGAGGGACTCACCTCATTATAGATTGCAACCCAATCTGAGCCAATACTTCTTTGGATACATCCAAGCATGCACCCAACAATGCAACCTCCCTACACAATTGTACCTCAAAATTATCCTTCAAACCAAACGAATCCAAAGAATCAAGAAAAATGGGGGAGGCTAGATCAAGAAGACTTAGTCCTTCCACCATCAAAAGGATGGAAAAAACATTGAGATGAAGAAAATAACCTCGTTGAGCAGTGAAGCACCTTAAGAAAAATTCTACTCGTGGTGCAACTGAGTAACAAATGGTAACCCTGCAACCTCCATATGACATCATTATTGTGTAGTTGTCTAGATCCTATTTGAGATCACCACCCTAAGTCATTAATGGCATCATAATATTTGCAGGTACATGTATCATCATAAATTTATGCAAGGTACAATTGGTGGAGGGAGGCAGCCATGCCTTCTCTCTCCATTGAGTGGGGTGACATTGGTGGTACCATCCCTTCCCATGTCTAGGCAGTGTTTCTCACCCCATCCAAGGTGATGTTCCCCATGCATTACTCATTACAGTGTTTAACTAATTTTATTTTATTATATGCAAGAAAATTATAGGAGTCATGTGATGCAAGTATCCACTAATTCAATACATTTTAGATTTTTTAATTTGAGATATTTATGCAAATATTTAGTATTATACTTTCATTGTATGGTACATTTTAAGTGAAAATAATTGTATTTCTAATACTATTATTTAAATTTTAATGTAGTTTTAAATAAATAAGTGCTTTGTTTTTTTAATTATTTTTATTTTTATTTTTATTATTTTATTATTATTAATTTATATTTATAATAAAGTAATAGAGCCAATTATTAATAACTTCATACTAAATATGATTTATAAAACATTGCAAATCATTAAATATATTTTTTTGAAAGTTGGTAAAATATTATTGAATAGAAGAAAAATATAACCTAAATATTATATAAGATTTTTGAAATGAAATTATAGATAGATGACTTTTAATGTATGGATATCTACTTTATTTTTCATTTAAAGTTTAAAAATTAATTATGTTATAATTTCATTTCACAAAATAATATTGATGATAAATTATAAGTATTATTGTATGGAACCACTCATTGCATTTGTGAAACATTTAAGAAATTTGGGAGCTTTATCGAAACTTCAATACGAGGAAAATGAGAACTTGGAAACTACTTTTTGGTATAGAAACTTTTAATTTTTTTTTTTTAGTATTATTAAATTAAATGGTAAATATTTGTTTTTTGTTGGGTGTGGAGCCTAATTATTTTCTTTATTCATAGGTCTTAGCTGTGTTGGACCCTAGTTCTTACGCGTGGCGAAAACACAACCCATATGATAATCGCCAGGGGGTCCAAGGGGGGCGATGGCTACTTTTAAAGAGTCCCCTACTAGCGAATGTTCAGGTGAAACACCCTCAAAGCTAAAAATAGATGAAAATTTTCCTTGTAAAATATTTTAATTTCACATTCAATCTGGGTCATTCATTAGGCAAATGATCTAACGGTAGAAGTTATGCTAATTTAGGGTTTTTTCCTAAAAGGAAAGCCTCATTTATATGAGGGAATTGTATTGTGGTTGTGTATGATTATTTTGAGAGAGAGAGGAGGAGGTTCTATGAGAGAAAAGAGGAAATTACAGCAGATCTATTATAGGTTGTAACCGTTCATTTTGTTTGATAATATAAAAGGAAGGGATGGATTTTTTTTGTGGACGTAGCCCAAATTGAGTGAACCACATATATTTGTGTCTCTCTTGTTTTATGTGGTTCTATTTTTTGTTTCCACAATATTTTATATTTCCATTGCTCTGTAATATATAATTTTCTAACAACTGGTATCAGAGTCGAAGGTGTATTTCGCTGAAAACTCACAAGAGAGAAGGGTTCTTGGTTCAACTGGGAGCAATGGTGGAAGATGGTAGGTGTAGGGTTGAGAAATTTAACGGTCAAAACAACCAGATGTGGAAGTTGTAGATGGAATATTATTTGTATCAAAATATCTGTACCTACCATTGAGTGGAAAATCAAATAAGTCGACAAGTATGATGGACATAGAATGGGAGATTCTTGACAAAAAGGCACTAGGAACAATATGGATGTGTATGGTAGCACCGATGACATTCAAAATTTCAAATGAAAGGACAACAAAAGGTTTAACGACAAAATTGGCCAAACTATATGAAAATATCTCGGCCTAAAATAAGGTATTCCTTATCAAGCGTCTATTTAATATGAAGATGTCAGAAGGCAGATCTGTTGTTGATAATTTAAATAAATTTGACACGGTTACCAGTTAATTAAGCTATGTAGGGGTATGTTTTGATGATGAAGTTAGGGCTCTCTTATTTCTGTATTCATTGCCAAAAAATTGGAATGGCTAGTTATGGCTATTAGTAACTCTGTCTATGGATCTAGTTCTTTCAAGTTTGTTGATGTTGTTGGTGCCATCCTTAATGAGGAAATGTGCAGGAAAATCTCCGGTGAGACATTAGGTAATGCTTTGACTGCTGAGACTAGGGGAAGAAAAATAGAAATAGGAAGGAGCCTAGGAAATCAAAGTAAGTCAAGAAAAGGTAGATCCAAATCTAGATCAGGGATAGTGTGATGGAAATGTCAGAAGAAGGGACACCTAAAGAAAGACTACAAACATCATAAAGGAAAAGAAGAAGGACAAGAAGAGAAAAATCATAAATAAAATGTAATAGGTGATGTTTTGCAAGATGCTTTGATTCTTTCATTAGAAAATATTATTGATGCCTAGGTGGTTGATTTAGGGGCTTCATTCCATGCTACACCTAATGGGAAACATTTTCATGACAATGTTCAAGGAGATTTTGGACATGTTTGTTTGGGTGATGATAAACCCTGTAAAATCATTGGAATGGGTAATTTTTTTATAAAGCAACAAAATGGAAACCATTGGCTATTGAAAGAGGTAAGGTGTGTTCCAGATTTGAAGAAAATTCTAATTTCAACAAGGAAGTTAGGTGGTGAAGGTTATGTGACTACATTCACAGACAAAACCTGAAAGGTCACTAAAGGAGCCCTGGTAATAGAAAAAGGTGCAAAGGTTGGTACATTGCATTTATGTAATGATATTTCTACTTTTATTAATGCGTTAACCTCCATATGAGCATATACGACATTGTGGCATCATAGGCTCTGACACATGAGTGAGAAAGAGATGCAGATTATTCACTCAAGAAATTTGTTGTCAGATTTGAAGCATGTTGATTTAGATTTATGTGAGAATTGTGTTTATGGAAAATAGAAGAGAGTTAGATTTATCAGAGTTGGGAAGGAAAAGAAGAGAGAAAGGTTAGAGATTGAGCATACAAACGTATGGGGACCATCTCAGGTATCATCTCTTGGTGGCTTTCATTATTATGTCACTTTTATTGATGATGCAACTAAAAAAACCTGCATTTATTATATTCAGAATAAATATGATGTATTTGATACTTTTAAGAATTGGAAAGATTTGGTTGAGAATGAGACATGAAAGAAGTTAAAGTGTCTCAGATCAGATAATGGAGGTTAATATTGCAACAAAGAGTTTGATAATTGTTGTTCAGAACATGGAATTAACAGAGAGAAGACAGTTCCAAGAACACCACAGGAAATGGTGTGTCAGAAAGGATCAACATGACAATCATGGAGCATGTAAGGTGCATGAGATTGGATGCAAGATTTCCCTTACAATTTTGGGTAGATGTTTTATATAATGCTATTTATATAATAAACAGAGGGCCTTCAATTTCTTTGGATGGTGGTATTCCAGAGGAGGCATGGACATGTTAAAAAGTAAACTACTTTTTTTTTAAATTCTTACGGTTGTGAAGCCTTTGTCTACATTAATAAAGAAAATAAAAACAAATTTTAAGAAAGAACAAATAAATGTACATTTATTCGATATGGTGTTGCTAATTTTGGTTATCTCTTATATGATTATTAAAATCACAAATTCATTAGGAGTAGAGATGTCATATTCAATTAAAAGGTCTTGTATAAGGATCAGATGCAGGAAAATAAATAGGAAAATAAAAACAAAGAATATTCAGTGCTTGATGAGATCACAAAAAGTAAAGTTATCTAAAAATCATAATGATAAGTAGCCACAACAACAACAACAACAACAACCACCAAAACAGAAACATGCACCTCAAACACCTGAAATTGATGTTAGAGGATCTACCAGGATAAGTAAACCCCCTGAACAATACTCTCATTCATTATATTATGTATTGTTAAATGATTATGGTGAACCAGAAAGATATGAAGAAGTAATGCAGATGGAAACCAAGAAGAAGTGGGAGCAAGCCATGGAAGAATATATGGACTCCTTGATGCATAATCGGACTTGGTACTTAATCAAGTTTCATACAGGTAAAACACATTGTAGAATAAATGAGTTTACATCTTGAAGGAAGAAGATGGAGGACAACATAGGTATAAGGTTAGAGTTGTGGTGAAGAGGTTTTCACAAAGTAAAGGTATAAAATTTGATGTTTTTTTTTCTCCTATTGTTAAAATTACTTCAATCAGAACTGTTTTAAGTCTAGTGGTAGCATAAGATTTGCATCTTCAACAGTTAGATGTAAAGACAACCTTTCTCCATGGGGATTTGGAGGAAGAATGATATATGCATCAACCACAAGGGTATGATGTCAAAGGGAAGTAGAAATTAGTGTACAAGTTGAAGAAGATCTTTTATGGTCTAAAACAGGGTCCAAGGAAATGGTATCTAAAATTTCACAAGTTTATGTATGAACAAGCTTATACTAGATGTCATTCTAATCATTGTGTTTATATTAAGAAACAAAATGATGGAAACTATATTGTATTTTTATTGTATGTAGATGACATGCTTGTTGGAGGGTCTAACATGTAGGAAATAAATGTGCTCAAAGGAAAATTGGAAAATTCATTTGTAATGAAGGATTTGGGTGCTACAAAACAAATCCTTGGTATGAGAATAACTAGAGATAGGAAAAATAACAAATTAACATTGTCTCATAGTGAGTACATAGAAAAGGTGTTGGAAAGATTTAATATGCGAAATTAAAAACCAGTTAGCACACCTTTGGCTAGCTATTTCAAACCAGGTAAGGAAATGTGTCCCAAGACCCAAGAAGAGATGGATTATATGTGTAAAGTTTCATATGCATCAACAGTTGGAATGTTAATGTATGCAATGGTTTGCACAAGGCCTGATATTGCACATGCAGTGGAATTGGTAAGTAGGTATATGAAAAATCTAGGAAAAGAGAATTGGATGGAAGTGAAGTGGATTCTTAAATATTTGAGAGGTACCACAAATCAAGAATTATGCTTTGGTGGTTCAAACATTTCTCTATAGGGATATGTTTATGCAGATATGGCAAGTAATAGAGATAAAAAGAGGAGCACCACATGGTATGTTTTTACTGTAGGTGGAAAAACTATTAGTTGGGTTTCAAAATTGCAAAACATTATTGCACTTTCAACAATGGAAGTAGAGTATGTTGCTGCTACAGAGGCTAGTAAAGAAATAATTTGGTTACAAAGGTTTATGAATGAGTTGGGAAAGAAGCAGGAGATTGGTAGGTTATACAGTGACATCTAGAGATCCATTCATCTTGCAAATAACTCATCATTTCATTCCAAGACTAAAAATGTACATCTCAAGTACCATTTAATACGATCAGTGTTGGAAGATGGACAATTGAAGCTGGAAAAGATACACACTACCCAGAATCCTACAAACATGTTAAAAAAAGTTGTAACTAGGGAGGAACTAAGATCCTGCTTAGTTTTAGTTGGTCTTCAAGTATGATAATGAAGATGAGAAACATCCAGGTCCAAAGTGGAAGCATTGTCCAACAAATGAAGCAGTGGTGGAGTTGTTATAATCAGTCTCGAAGTGGGAGATTTTTGGGTGTGGAGCCTAATTATCTTCTTGATTCAGAGGTCTCAGCCACATTGGACCCTAGTTCCTAAACATGGTGGCAACACTGCCCATATGATAGATGCAAGGGAAGCTACCCCCCCTGATGGGGGTCCGAGGACATCACTCTCGAAGCTAAAAATAGATGAAAATTTTCCTTTTAAAATATTGTAATTTCATAGTCAATCTAGGATGTTTATTAAGCGAATGATCTGATGGTAGAAGTTATGTTAATTTAGGGTTTTTTTCCTTAGAAGACAACCCTCAATTTATATGAGGGAATTGTATTGTGGTTGTGTATGATTATTTTGAGAGACAAAGAGGAGGTTGTGTGAGAATGAAGAGGAAATTACAATAGATTTGTTGTAGCTATTTCTTACCCCAAAGAGAGCTACATTTTTTTTAGACATTGCTAATTTCTTTCTTCGCTAAATGCTCAAACATATACTTATTTATGCTTTTGAATGATTTACTAATTTTTTAATATCCAATTGTTTAAATTTTGAATTAATTTTTTTTTTATAACAGCTTATTATGTATTTTTATAAAAAATAATTATGACTATTTTATAAAAATATTTATTTAAAAATTAAAATTATGTTTATAAAAAATTTGGGTCGAGCTTAATCACAAAGACAACATTCACCAATCAACAAAGTCAATAAACCGAGCCAACACATATTACCAACGTCATGTCAAGGGAGGAGCTACAGGATTCCCAATGCATTGCTTACATTCATATGTACCTATGTATATAAACAAGACTTGAGGATTTGCTGTTAACAATATGGGATGATTTTGATATATGGAACAAAAAAATAATACATTAACTAGTCAATCCAATGCATTAAGCGATCCAACGATAGGTTAAAGCTCAATACACATGACAAGGAAAGTGTCAAGACATGCGATAAAGGTCGAGCAATTTTTAATGATGGGCATTGGTGCTTATGGATCGATGGTCCACGTTCAATTCTGAGACCCCTTTTCCTTTTGAAGTTTAACATCTTGGGGCGGGGGGCTCTAAAAATAGTTGTTCTAAAAACTACCTTGTCAACGTGGAAACTCTAGAAAAATTGCGGGTTCCTTCTCATCCAAACCAGATTCCACTCGTAACCCCACTCGCAATCCACTCGTGGTTTAAAATGACAACACAAGGTTTAATCTTTCAGACCAATTGGTGGATGAAAATGGGTTTCTTTCAGAACAAGTGTATTACGATTTTCATTATAGATCTTGTGTTCATGACAACGAGATTCCCATGGTTCAAAAAAACCTGAAAGCTAAATATCTACAACATTATCAAACACTCTCAAAAGTTGCAGAGAATTTCTACGCAATTGTGAGCATTTTGAGATATTTCCTCGGATCTCTAAAGGGTATACATCGAAATTTCATGGTGGGAAATATAGTAGATCCAAATTTCAAAACTTTTCAAGCAGTCTAACCTTATGATGTGCATAGAATATTTCTTAATAATTCAACTCCTATGAGGAATATTGTTCACTCACTAGGATTCAATAAAAGTAAGGAATTCCAATGGTCTAGGCTTGCTTCATTTATAACCTTTGATAAAATGAATTTTATTCAATTTTGTGGTTGATTATTTTTGTCTTGATCCTATGCCATGTTCAGTCATAGAAGCATTGATTGTTGAGATTCCTAGGAGTAGTGTTTGTAAGGTGAGGAAGATTCAACCTATAGTTTTCTTTTATCTATTCCTCCCATTAATTACTCTCCATCCATGCAACATATGTTAGAAATAAGGTTGGAGATGTAAGCACCACATCCACCTTGGAAGAAGTGCATTAAATATACTAAGGAAGAGGTACACTAGTGGTGATGAACTTGATGAACTAGAGCTCCCCTCCTATCCTTGTTAGATGAAACTATGCATGGAGTTGGAACCCAGAAAATCTAGTTGCAAAGTAAGGTCGAGTATATGGAATTGGAAATTTGGAAGCTTTAAGGTGAGTTGAGGGAAACTGCTTCTATTGAGGAAAGCGTTTGTTAGCCTGAGATAGTGTTGTTCTATGAAGGTTATTATTAACTGCTAACAATTCATCATTGGCATGCACTATTGTCTCCATAGATGCAACTACATTTCATAGGCATATTGTAAGCATATTTAGAGTATACTATATGAATGGAGCACAAGAATTCTCAGGGAAAAGAAAGTTGAATACTATAACCTTAATTATCTTTTAATTTTAACTTAAGTTCCATTAAAAAAAATAAAGAAAGGATATTACAGATTCCAAGAAATGGACAAGTTGGTTACAATTTGAGAAAAGTAACCAACATATTGCAGGTTTTTGTATACAGGGTACAGATTGGAATAATGACTCTGATCATATGTCCAATTTGTCTTATTACTGGAAGGAGTTCATTAAAAATGGGTTTATTAAAAAAAAATCTCAACCTTGTAATAGGAGATAAACTTAATGGATTGTTCCTGTGGGTAATTTCAAACGTCAATCTAATGACTAAATTACTAAGTACTTTCTAGGTTTTCAAAAGAAAGCTAGACATATGAGAGATAAATCCTATTTCTTTAGGAAATCTAAAACAGAAAATGCATTTTCCAAAGAGAAGAATCAGGGATCAAACTTTGTTTGCAGTTTCTAGATATGAAAGAGATTTTGAGAGAATTTTCAGGCTTATAGTTAAGCAAACAATTCAACAATTGAATTAGATATACAAATAAACAATAATCCCATATTCTCAAACAAAAAATTATTATCAATAAAAGTATAAATGGCGAATGAAGATGACATGTCCAGTTTTGAAGGGATTAACAAGAGATTGCATTGACTATCTTAGGCAAAGGACAAATCCAACAACTTTAACCATCCGAGACATATTGTAGTCAAAAAGGAAAATGTATTGTGTGATAGTTGATGAGATAGGTGGAAAATATTTCTCTTTCAAAGGACAATTATTAGGTTTTGTGGAGAAAACTTCAACAAAGTCAAATTACAAGGCAAAATATCAACAAGATAAAATTATGCTTTCAAATTTGAAGGAAAGATTTGAGAAATCAATTATAGAAATGAAGGCAGTCAATCAACATAAATGAATCAATTCCAGATTTTGTACAATTAATTTGGAATTGATTTTATTTTTTAAGTATATTATTAGAATTTTATCCCTCAAAAGTTTGTAACAATTTAGGATTAATGTTTTCCTATATATTGTTTTATTTGTAATGTAAAAGGGTTGGATTTTGATGCCAAAACCCAACAATTTTTGTAAAGACTTTTATGAAGGGAATTTTAAATGAAGTATTAGGACTTTAATTTCATGGCAAAAATTGTTTCTCATGTATGTCTTTCCTTGTTATTCCATAATCTGTTTATGCATATGTTCACGGTAACATAGGCTTTAGGGCAAGGCTAGTTTTGAGTATCAACCTCCATGACAGCTGCTGCAAAGTTATCATCTACACTGAGATTATCTAATTCAACAATCTATTTAAATTATATCCTTTGAATCATTTTATTTTTTCCTTTTGTCATCTCCTGAATGCATATTTGTTTGGCTGTACAATTATTCTACATGCATCTACTATATTTGAGTGATTAAGTATTCAATATGAATACTTCATTATCTGATTTCTCTTATTTTCCTCCACCAAACTCTTTAAGCTATGTTTTTCTATTAGAACTAGAAGTTGGCACTTTGATCAAGTTTCAGCAAGAGAGGGATTTATTTTTGAGTAGAGATTGGATATTTATCTTCAACCACCTATAAAAAATAATAGATTTGGACATTGGTCTTCAAAGGTTGTCCAGTGACAGTGAACAATGTTAAAGAAATCCTCATAACACTTAAGGGAGCCCCCTCTGGTTTAAAGGCCAACTTGAACCTAAAGTTTGGTCAAGTTGGTTTCTCATTGCAGTTTCGCAGCCAAGAACTACCTTTGAGAGACAGATACAACATTTGGCACCATTGTCGAGGAGATAAGTAATGAAGAAATCTTTCGCCGAAGAAAATTCAAGACTAGATTTATTCCTTTCTTGTGAACAAGGAGTAGGCATTTGATATTGGTTGCAATTCCTTCACCTAGCAGCTCTACTTTGTCTATATGACAATTCCATTGGGTTACTAATTCCCCTAGTTTCAAATTTCAGTTGCATTCAACAATATATCTTTCTTCCTCTTGATGATGACTAGAAATTTCAGATATCAATGGATGTAGTCTTCAGAATTCAGTTGTAAGTATCATTTGCCCATGGAGTTTTGCTTTATATTGTAAATATTTTTCAAGTTATTCAGTGCATGTAAAGTGATATGCTAGTTAATCTGCTTCTCATGTGGTTACACTGGAAATTTGACTACACCTAATAGCGAAATTTGTTTAGCTCCCTTAGGTAAAGGTTATGTGGGAGTTGTTTTAGTTTGGTTTTTAGATTTAGTATGCATTTTTCAATTTTTAACAATAGTGGTTTACAAACTCTAGTTTGTGTAGTTTTCAACAGTTGTTTCAGTTTGGATTCCAGTTGTAGTATGTAGTTTGGTGTTCTTGAAGTGCAATAAGTTGGAAGAGATCAAAAGAAGAAAATTTGTTAATTATTGACCCCATAACCCAATGAATTAGGCACTTTTGTCCTTATTTATACTTGCAATAGCCAGTTGTTTGTTATATGGCTTGATGATGAACATAATATATTTCATATAACAACAAGTTACATGTATATAGATTGCAACTTTAGTCACAACTTGATGAACCGACTCCATGCCCAATAGATTCACAACACTCGTCTATAGGTTCTCTATGTCCCACAAGGGAAGTAGTCCCTAGCTATTTCTTACCCCAAAGAAAGCTACAACTTTTTATTATTATAGAAATTGCTAATTTCCTTTTTGCAATGCTAGAGATATACTTATTCTACTTTTGAATGATTTTTAAAAATATTAAATTTATATTTTTTTAAATAATTGTTTTTGTATAAAAATAATTATAATTTCTACAAAAATATTTTTTAAAATTATAATTATGTTATAAAAATTTTGGGCCAAGCCTAATCACAAAGGCAACATTCACCAATCAACAAAGTCAATAGATTGAGAAAACACATATTACCAACGTCATGTCAAGGGAGGAGCTAAAGGATGCCCAATGCATTAGTTACATTCATATGTACCTATATATATAAAGAAGATATGAGGATTTGGTGTTAAAAATATGCAATGATTTTGATATATGGAACACAAAAATAAAAAATTAAACAATCAATCCAGCGGATTAAGCAGTCCAACGACATATTTAAGCTCAATACACATGACAAGGCAAGTGCCAATACATGGGATAAAGGTCGCACAATTTTTAATGGTGGGAATTGGAAATTATGGATCGATGGTCCAATTTCAATTGTGCGACCCCTTTTCTTTCCAAATTTTAACAGCTCGAGGGGGTCCACAATAGTTGTTTCTCAAAAATACCTTGTCAACGTGGCAAATCTAGAACAATTGCCAAGGGCCTCTCATCAAAACCAGTTTTTGCTAGTAACCCCTCCCACAATCCACTCTTGGTTTAAAATGGTAGCACAAGGTTTAATATTTTGTACCAATTGGCCGATGGCAATGTGTTTCTTATGTGTCCATTCATTGTTGTTTCTAGAACAGGGGTTTTACGATCATCATTACAGATCATGTGTTCATGAAAAAAATATTCCCACGGTTCAAAAAAAATCTGACAGCTGATGATCTACAACATTATCAAACAGTCTTGAAGCTTGCAGAGAATGGAAGCAAGTGAAGATATTAAAAATATTAACAACCAATTAGTATGGTTCACGGTCCTCAAGAATACAATTTTAGTTTGATTCACATACAAATCTGCATATTGGAGGGTTGAACCTCTCATTGTTTTGAGACAACTCTTTATACATATTTATTTATTTATTATTATTATTATTATTATTATTATTATTATTATTTTTAATCTCTAACCGGGAAATAAGAAAACAAAGATCTATCAAAGCATAGGTATATGCATAGGTTTCTATTGGCGTAGATGGTATATGTAAGAGCCTAAATCAAATGCATTCTTTACATATCATTAGCAACCCAATTCCATCTTTTACCAAGAAATAATTAGAAATATCCTCATTATCATTCAGGTTTCATCAATACACACTTTATTGGTTCTTTTGGTTTTGAAAAAGCTATCTAAGGTTGCAGAAATGTTTAGCAAATTCATAAAACAAAGATCTATCAAAGCATAGGTATATGCATAGGTTTTTATTGGCGTAGATGGTATATGTAAGAGCCTAAATCAAATGCATTCTTTACACAACCCAATTCCCTCTTTTACCAAGAAATAATTAGAAATATCCTCATTATCATTCAGGTTTCATCAATACACACTTTATTGGTTCTTTTGGTTTTGAGAAAGCTATCTAAGGTTGCAGAGATGTTTAGAATGAATTTGCTAGAACCAAATTGATTGGTAGATAAGTATCCAAGATCGTGCTTGAAATCGTGGAATTTGTAGGTATTAAAATTATATTGGAATGTTCCCATGTCCAATTTTCAAGTGTAACCTCTCCAGCTAGAAAATATTTTCATACAACTATATTTAAAAGGACTAATGGTACTAGCCAACCAATACGTGGAGATTTTCCAATTGAAAAATGTGTTCATTGGTTTGAATCTAAGTTAAAAAATATAGAGTAGACTATGGAAAGCCCAAAATGGATCAAAATATATTTCTAAAAACCTTTATGATATTGGATTCTTGCTAAATACTTCAATTTAATCTTTATTCCCAAATATTTTTCGTGAACAACATAAATCCACCTTGGGTAGGAAAGCACTCAAATTTGCAAAGCAAAGGGGCTTTCTTAATCTCAGGAAGATTATTTCAAAGAGGAATAAGCAGATAGGCATAGCTATTAGATTTGATTAAAAAACCAAAAACAAATTTCATAGTGTTTTTAGTATGTGATTTTCGGGATCCATTTTTGGGAAATTGAAGTAAATATTGAAAATCCTGAACGTGGGTTTTTTTGTAGAATGGTCCCAATTTGGTTTCACGTGGGATTTTTTGTGAAATTCTGAGTGTTTGAGATATTTCCTTAGATCTATGAAGGGTACACATCCAATTTTCGTGATGGAAGATACAAGATATCCCAATTTCATAACATTTCAAGCAATCTATCCTTATGTTGTGCGCAAATTCCTTATTAATAATTAAACTCCTGTGAGGAATATTCTTCACTCACTGGTATTCAATAAGAGGAAGGAATTCCAATGGTCTTGACTTGCTTCATTTATAACCTTTGATAAAACAAATTTTATTAAATTTTGTGATTGATAAGGATTATCCTTATCCTATGCCATGTTAAGTCACATAAATATTGAATTTTGAGATTCCCATGGACCAGTGCTTGCAAGGCGTGGAAGATTCAATCTACAATTCTCTTTTGTTTTTTCATCCCATTCAATAATCTCCAACCCCTGCAGCAGTTGTTAGAAAAAAGGTTGGAGATGTAAGCACCACATCCACCTTGGAAGAAGTGCATCAAATATACTAAGGAAAAGGTAAACTAGTGGTGATGAACTTGATGAACTAGAGTTCCCCTCCTGTCCTTGTTAGATGAAACTATGCATGGAGTTGTAAAGTAAGGTAAAGAAAATGGAATTGGAAATTGAAAAGCTAGAAGGTGAGTTGTGGGAAGATGCTGCTATTGAGGAAAGTGTTTGTCAACTAGAGATGGTGTTGTTCTACAAAGGTTATTACTAACTACTAACACTTCATCATTGGCATGCACTTTTGTCTCCATGTATGCAACTACATTTCATAGGCATCTTGTAAGCATATTTAGAATGCACTATATGAATGGAGGAAAATAAATCTCAGGGAAAAGAAATTGAATAACATAGCCTTAATTATCTTTGGATTTTAACTTAATCCCATTTAAAACAAATAAAAGATAGAGAAATGGATATTACAGATTCTAAGAAATGGACAAGTTGGTTACAATTTGAGCAAAGTAACCAACAGGTTGCTAGCTTTTTTAAATAGGGTACAGATTGAAATATTGACTCTAATCATATGTCCAATTTGTCTTAGTATTGGAAGGAGTTCATTGAAAATGGGCTTATTAAAAAAAATCTCAACCTTGTAATAGGAGAGAAACTCAATGGATGGTTCATGAGGGTAATTTCAAACGTCTAAATAAGCAATCTAATGACCAAATTACTTAGTAATTTCCAGGTTTTCAAATGAAAGCTTGAAATATGAGGGATAAATCATATTTCTTTAGGCAATATAAAAAAAATAATGCATTTTCCAAAGAGTAGAATCAGGGGTCAAACTTTGTTGGCGGTTTCTAGATCTGAAAGAGATTTTGAGAGAATTTTCAAGCTTATAGTTAAGAAAATAGTTCAATGATTGAATTAGATATACAAATCAACAATAATCCCAGATTCTCAAGCATATAATTATTATAAATCAAAGTATAAATGGTGAATGAAGATATCAGTTTTGAAGGGATTAGCAGGAGATTGCATTCACTATCTTAGGAAAAGGACAAATCCAACAACTTTAACCATTTGAGATATATTATAGTCAAAGAGGAAAATGTATTGTGTGATAGTTGATGAGATAAGTGGCAAAGCTTGCTCTTTTAAAGGATAATTATTAAGTTTTATGTAGAAAACTTTAACAATTTCAAATTCCAAGGTAGAAGATTGACAAGATAAAATAATGCTTTCATATTTAAAGCAAAGATTTGAGCAATCAGTGCTAGGAATGAAAGCAGTTAATTAACATCAATGAACCAATTCTAGATTTCTTGCAATTAATTTGGAATTGATTTTATTTTTTTAAGTATATTATTAAAATTTTATTCCTAAAAGTGTGTAACTTCTTAGGATTAATGTTTTCCTATATATTGTTTTATTTGTAATGTAAAAGGGTTGAATTTTGACACCAAAACCCTTCCTTTTTTGTAAAGACTTTTATTATGGGAATTTTAATTGAAGTATTTTGGCTTTAGTTTTATGATAGAAATTGTTTCTCATGTTCTTATTCCCCTATCATTCCTTAATATATTTTTGAATATGCTTAAGGTAACATAGGATTTAGGGCAAGGCTAGGTTTTAGTATCAACCTACCCGAAAACCCACTGCAAAGTTATCATCTATACTGAGATTAGCCAATTGGCCAATCTGTTTAAAGTAGCTCCTATGCATCATTTAATTGTTGCCTTTTGTCATCTCTTGAATGTATATTTGTTTCGCTGTAGAATTATTCTACACACATCTACTATATTTGATTGAGTAAGTATTCAGTATGAATACTTAATTATCTGATTTCTCTTGTTTTCCTCTACCAAACTCCTTAAGCTATGTTTTTCTATAGGAACTAGATGTTGGCACTTTGATCAAGTTTCAACAACAGAGATTTATTTTTGATTAGAGATTAGATATTCATCAACAACCACGTAGAACAAATAATAGATCTGGCCATTATGCTTCAAAGTTTGTTCTCCAGTGAGAGTGAACATCATTAAAAAAATCCTCATAACACTTGAGGGAGCCCCCTCTGGATCGAGGGCCAACTTGAACGTAAAGTTTTGTCAAGTTGGTTTCTCGACGCAGTTTCATAGCCAAGAATTTCCTTCGAGAAATAGATATAACATGAAGGATTGATTGTTTCTCTATGGACATAGCCCAAATTGGGTGAACCGCGTATATCTGTGTCTCTCTTGTTTTATATGTTTCTGAATTTGTCTTTCCACAATATTTTACGTGTTCCATTGCTCTGTAATATATAATTTTATAACACTTTTCTATTATTACAAACACTTATTTTATCACAAATATTTTTGTTATATTTTTTCAAAATATCATGTTAATATTAAATTAAATTGTAAGTTAATTTTATTCTAAAAATTTTTATATAAAAAAATATGAATATCTTCTAATACATGTATGTTTGACTCAGTAGCATGACTAACAATGAAAAAGCATAATAAATCAATGTATACTAAATCTAATGTATTGTTGCTATCAATGAACAATTGATTTTTATCACTTTTTCATATTAGAATAGTAATAGTATTTAGTTTTTCCCAATAGAACAATGATTCATATTTGCAATTATATTGGAAGTTTATATATGTAAAAGTTATTTTTATAAAGATGTTAAAATTTTACATATATATTTTGTTTCTCATTTTCTAAATGAATATTCATAAATATTAAAATTTCATTATTTTACTAAATATGTTATAATGATTAGCACAAATTAATAAAGGTTTAATTTTGGATATTAGACTAGTATAAGTTGAAATTGAAATTATTAACTTTTGAAAATAGAATTTTGCATATTAACATCGTAAAGTCTAATATATCATGATATAAATATTATATAGCAATTTTAACACATAGTAGGACTAAAGTTGTTTTGATTGGTTCAAATGATAAAAAATAGAGAGATCAAAGAGTGACTATGTACACAACACCAAACCACACTACACTTTGTATTGATCACAACAGTTACAAATATATAGGACATAAAACACCGACTTTGACACATATAGATCACGACTACACCTCAAATATAGGAAACAACAACTTCTAGATTGACTCCTTGTGATTCATAATGGAAACTACACATGACATAGAAGCATTACTTCCAACACCATCCCTTAATTCTTACATGGAAAACATTGAAAACACATATTACAACAAGGATAATATTTTCCTGACTGGGATTCATCAACTCTCACATCCACTCTGGAATCTCACAAACATCGCTCTTTCACCACCACATCTTCAAGTTGTCACTTGACCTCCATTTAAAATGTATTTGCCTCTGACCATCATTGATGAGATTTGCAATATCAAAAATATGAACACCATGGATCATCGAAGCTTATGCAATAAGAGTCGTCAAGTAATGAACCATCCTATGGAATAACCACCATTTGTCGGATATTACGCTTTTGACTATCCATTGGTTGCTAGGATGGAGGTTTAGATACTGAATGTGTTCAAAATTTGATCAAACAACTAGACCTTACTAACACACAAGAATTGATGTTTCAGATACCGGGGCTTCCAGTTTAAGAACCACCAACCATTTTTATAACAAATAAAAAGACAAAACATGAACACTATTTGTCACACTTTTGTTTTAATGCAACTTCATTATAACATATAAAAAATAATAATAACGTCATATTATTTATATGCAAATAGAGAACCATGATAGTAGTTGGGATTTGAGCAGTGGACTCCTCCTTGCAAGGGTGCTCCAAAGATGGCTTGATATTATCTAATGTAGAAATTGGTGCAATTGCATTTTTTGTTGGTGAAGAGGTACGCGGTCTTACAACTAAGGAGCCAAAGTCTAGACTTTGAGTAGTGTGAGATGTAAACAGTGTCGAGGATGATCTCATTTCTGACACCATAATGCAGAATCTGATGATGAAACCAACCATTGGGGCAAAAATTGTTATGGCAATGGAAATTAATGGATCTTAAACAGCCTTAGGATTTGTGACGTTATTGATGGTGGAACCCTCAGATCTTGAATCCCATGCAGATATTGGTCTTTTTAATGTTAGGATGACGAATTTAAGCACATAAATCTCTCCACCGTGTCTTAGATGAGGCACTTCAACATATATGTATTCTTCTTCATGCTAAGACAACAATCTTTATATTCTCTTGCCTCTCTCTAGAACCAACAACACACAACATTTATATTTTCTTTCCTTCCTCCGGAACCAACAATGCGATGTGTTGTGGTTTTGGTGTCAATTTTTTAAATTTGGGCAGAGATGGATATGGAAGCATCAATGTAACACCCTCACCCCACATCTACCCAAGTAATCGGCCAACCAAGGTATATGTGTCATGAGAGGCCACTATAATGGGATTCAAGCTCCTAGGTGACCTTAAGGAAGCAAAATCGATGGAAACACACCACACAGACCTTCCACATGAGAACCAGAACTCCTAGGAGCCAACCTAACCACTCAGGTAACCAACCCCTGAGACCAACTAAAGTTTTATACCATTAAACCCCTAGGCCCTCCCTTGATATGGACATGCATGTGTCTAGGAGGCTCCAAATGCTCCCGTAGCATGGGTATGCATGCATATGGGGACTTCTCTCCTTAGACCCGTGTCTACGAATATGGGATTTGTGCCACTTTTTTAGGCCTGGAGCCCAGGTCAGTGCCCAAAACTAAATGACACTTTTAGACCTGAAAGATAACAACAGAATAATAATAAAAATGCAATTTCTTGAACAAGGACTTGACCGGACCCCTATTAGCCATGATATGCATTTCGTCAAACGTGTCACAAATATGTAATCTACAAGTTTAAATAATAGATTTGAGCATAGGGTGATCCAAGTGGATATTGGTGGCCACCCGCTAATTCGACTTGGATCCCCTCTAGTGCTTCGTGCAGTTTTTTTAGTTTCCTTAATTATAGCACAATTTACTATTTTTAGCAGTTTTTCGGGTCCTAAACTTCCAGAGCCGTTTAAAGGCCATAAACGACGTTTTTTGGGAAATCTACCGCCAGCGTTTAATTGTGACTAAAAATCGTCTTTTCCGTCGTATTCCTCGGAGAGATCTTTCCAACAGGCTATCATGCGCGTCAAACGGAGATAAGACGACCAATTCGCGACCCCGGGAAGTTGATGTACCAACT
>APFE031233387.1:0-24457 GCA_000404065.3 Pinus taeda | reverse complement strand
AAGGGCCAGAAACTTGGCCAGAAGGTATGTCGGACCACCAATGGGGTTGACAATAGGCCTCAGAGGGGCCCCTTCTTTGTGAATCTTAGGTAACCCATAGATCCTAGGAGTGACAGGACTGCTCTCTATGAGCTTATGGCAAAGGGGACCCACCGAAGTGCTAGACTTGGAGCCATTGCCCTCGAAGCCATTGAAATCGAAAGAAGGCCTATCAATCTCAATAGAGATGATAGCTGGAAGATCAGTAGATCTTGGATCCCTGCCGTGTCGTCCGAGTAATTTTTATTTATTTATTTATTATTTAGTATTATTAATTTTTTTTTTTTTTTTTTTTTTTGGTAATTTATATATTATTATTATTTTAACGTAATTACAATAATAAGAAATATTATATCATATAGCAATTTACGCTAAAAAATAATATTTATATATACAATTTATATTTAATAATTTAAATAGAAAAATTACTATTTATTATATTTATTTATTATTTGGGGTATATCATATTTATTATATTATTAAGGTTATAATATATTGTTACTATTACATTTTTACTAGTTTGTATTATTATTATTAGATATAAACTCATATAATACGTATGTATTATTATTATTGATATTAATATATAGTGATTATTTATTATTATTACTATATATTATATATTATTATTATACATTATTATATATTATCTTCCTTCCGTTCTTTTTTGACATTTCTTCAATTTAACTTATATAGTTTTATATATAGGGGATAATAAATAATGCAATAAGCTAATTTTAAACTAACCTTAAGTAAGTATGATATTTATTTTATTTACCTAATTTATCTTGGTCCTTAGTTATAATGATAAATATGAAGGAATGCTAGTATATACTTACATATTATTATTATTAATAGTTATACATAGTGGTTATTTATTATTTATTTTATCACTATATATTAGTGTTGATATATTATACATTACTATATATTAATATTTTGACTTTTTTCCCGTTTATTTTAACTATTTTTATTAACATTTCTTCATTAAAATATAGTTATATATATTGGTATATATATTAATAAATAGTGTAATAAACTAATTTTTAAACTAACTTCACGCAAATAGGGTATTTATTTACCTTATTCATCCTAATTCCGTAAATATAATATTAAATATTAAGGAGAAAGATTGTGATATATTATTAATTTTAATAAATAAACTATTAGTTTGTTTTATTTTTTACCTAGTTCCGCAAATAAAATAGTAAATATTAGGAATATTAATAACATTGAGAATAATAATAATTTATCAGGGTCCTTGGGTCAAAATTAGACGTTATTCGTTTTTAGCTTTGGAATCTCTGCTCGAGCTATTTAACGCGCTAGACTAGATCTGTCTCTCACACTAGTTGGTTCGAAACGCGTTGGCAAAGGTCTTTCTCTATGTGATTTAGGCCGAAATTCTTCTTATGACTTTGTTTAAATGAAGAATCAAATCGTGGCATTAGATTAAACAGATGAAAATGATGTTTTCTAGTATTGAAGAGATGAGGTCATTACAAGGATTGATCACTTTTATCACTGTAAGTTTAGGGAGGCCTTGGAAATTGAAAAGAGACATATCAATCTTAATAGAGACGATGGTTGGAGTTTTTATAGTATTTATTTATTTATTATTTATTCCTTATTTATTTAACTATTAATTAATTAATAATTTTTATATTTTTGGTTGACCATATTATTTTGTTTTTTATTTAAATAATAAAATTGAGTTAATTCATAATTTTGATTATATTTTATTTTTTTCATTTTTTTATTTTTTAGTTTATTGTTTAAGATGGTTAAATTTAACTTTATTATTTTTATTTTGTTTATTTATTTTAACTTTTTCCAATTTTCTTATACTATTTTCATTTTTTATTGTTTGAATAATTAATTTTGGCCTTATTATCACTGAACTTGTTTTGATTAAAATAATAATAATAATAAAATTAATTTAATTCTTTATTTACAACTAATTTCCTGTTGGAAATACTGAAAGGGGGGCGGGGGTGTCGTGAATCAATATTCCTTTCAATTAGTATTATTTGTAGAAATTTCTTTATGGATTAGCTACCTCTGATACCATGTAGAAATTCTTACTATAGATCCCCTGATAATGCAATGTACTAAAGCAAAACACTTGATCTACTTCTATTGCCAGACTTTGCGGAAGCTTAATCAATTTGAGCAAGATCAATCAGAACACATATAACAGAGAAGAAGATCCAATCACACATAAAACGCAGAAGAATACTCTGGGGAAAGCCTCAGCTAAAAACCCCGCTATCTGTATTATCATACAAGTGGAAATATCTCAGGATTACACAAAGTTTTAGCTCACCAGCTATCCAACTCTCAATACAATCCCTCACTGTTGCTCATAGACATAACAGACAACACATATGCCTTCCTTCAGTCCTCCAAGCCTCCTATTTCCTTGCGTAGTTTCTCTTGGGTCCTCCAGCTGCCACCTGTGTGATTCTCACCTCACACACTGCTCTAACCTCTGAAATAACTGTGCAATCCTGAAGGAGTTAATTCCTTCTGCATGGATGAGTTTCCTTTATAGGAAAATTCCTCCAACTGATAGTACAATGTCCGTCTTTAATTTCAACTGGGTCTTTCTCTGAACCGACATGCATTGGTTATTTATGAGAGAATATTTAGTTATCTGGAGAACACTAGTTGCATGCATGCATACATTAATTGACTGAACTCACAATTAGTTCCACAAACTGTTTGGAACTAATTTAACTAGACTTAACTAAGCTAACTAATTACAACTCATCCTTATCTCCTTAATTAAGGGATAACTTCCTCAATCAAAGGAATAGCTATTGCATGTCTTCACAAAGACTTCATGTTTGATTTTCACCAACTAATTAACTCAAGATGAATTATTTAATTATTTTTCAAACAACTAGTGAGACTAAATTCAAATTTTAGTTCTCAATTTTGATTCAAGGACAAATCAAAATTGGAATATATCCCGAAATGCTATTTATAACAATGATATTTTTAGCATTTCTTTTTTTTTTTTCTATTCCCAATAGAGTTGGAGTATATCCTAAAATGTTATTTATAGCAATGCTATTTTTAGCATTTCTATTTTTATCATTTCTTGTTGCTATTTTCAACACTCCCTCTCAACAAGAAAGGCATTCAACTTGAACCTGATCTTGAACCTTTGGAATGTTCTACATGCAACGTTTCTCTCAAGTGTTGTTGCTCCAGCAACTCTAGAAACAAAAAATATCCAACTTGAATCAGAATGATGCCTCTGTCATCAAAGTCTCTAACTGCTATTGCCTCTGTCAACTGAAAACTCTGCACCTCTATGCTCTTCAGTATCTCACTGCTCTAGCCTCTGTCACTTTGATCTCTAACTGCATCAATCACACTGATTCCTCTTGCTACATCCGTGTTGTTGCTGGTCCTATCTCCCAGCACTGCATCTGTACTGCACCTCCTCTCATCATGTTGCATCGTGCTGCCCAATGTTGCATTACAACTCAGTTACTGAGAAGTAAGTAACTATCTCCCAACTGACCTTCTTGTGGGGCTAGAAACACCCTCTGATGTTGAAGCTCCCTCTGTCGCTCCATCGGCATCTATTTCTACCCACTCAGCCAGTCCTGTTACTCCTCGTCGGGGCTCCCATAGCAAGGTCTAATCAAAGAGGTTGGGTACCTCAAGGATCTTGTCCCTATTTCAACCTTCTTGTGACTATCACTTCACATCGCCCCACCTCACACTTGGAGGTATGGCTGCATGTGATCCTTCTGCCCACTTCACTTGAAATTTCCCCCTATTGGAGGTCTCTGCATGAGTTGATACCTCCACTCAATCTCCTCGTAGCTTCTCCAGTTGTGGTTGCTCTACAACCTCCTGAAGTTGCTTCACCAATTGTGGCTCCTCCACAATTATTTAAGACTTCTTCTGGTGCTACATGTTCAGAGGTAATGTACTCTCCCTCTCAACCACCAAGTCTCTAACATTTGCCTTGCTCCTCAAGGCTTTGCATGCATCTTGAACCTCAAGAGCATACAGGTTTTGTACCCGTGAACCGATCTGCTTCACCTGTCTCGTGGTGATGTGTCTAAGGAAAACATTTCCCTTAGTGAAGACAACATCGTAGCCTTTGTCCTCTGACTTCGCGACCGATACCAAATTCTTCTTCAGTCCTGACACATACTTCATGTATGTCAAGGTGATAGGAGCTCCACACTCCCTCTGAAACACAACCATACCTTCACCTGAAACATGATACTTTCTATCATCGCCCATCTCTATGCGCATCTGGAGGTCTTTCTCCTCCAAGGTACTGAATAAACTCTTATCGTCGGTCATGTAGAATGAGGCTCCACTGTCAAGAAACCAACCACAAACCATCATTGATGAAACCATGCATGCAATGAGGGTAAAATCTAATTCAAACCGAGAGGTCAATGCCTCACCTTCAAATCCTTCCGAGGATCCCTTCTTGGATTTCTTCAATGGACAATTAGTTGCATAATGGCCCACCTCATGACAATTAAAGCATTGCACTTTAGATTTGTCAATCTTCTTCCCACCATGGGAGGAACTCGATTTGGAATGAGAATCCTTCTCCTTCTCTTTCCTTGCCTTACTGGCTAAGTCTAGATTTTCTTCATCCTCCTTGAATGAAGAACCATCTCTGGTGCTCCTCCTGATCTCCTCCTGCATCAGATCTGACCACAATTGTTCCCAATCTAGCAGTTTCTCTCTTCCATTCACTGAGTCCTGGTAGCTATGCCAACTCTTAGGAATACTGAGGAGTGCAAGACTCACCATGTCATCATTGCATGTCGTGATTCCTACACTTCCAAGCTCATCTCTGCAGGTGGTGAGCTTGTTCAGATATGTAGAGATCGTGTCGCCCTTTTCACATTTTATTTTCCGAAACTTGTCCTTCAATGCCAGGTTCCTCTAGTAGCTCTTGTTCTGATATAGATCCTTCAATGTCTTCCACATTGAAAATGGAGTCTCCTTCCCATGGAGACTCGAGACAATATGGTCTTGAACTCCCTCCAGAAGAATCCTCCTCGCTCTCGCCACACATTTCTTCCATTCTGCCAATTCTTGGGCATTAGCCGTTGTTGGCTTAGGGACTTCTTGATCAATGAAGTCCTTCAAATTGTTGTCCTCTAATACCGCTTCCATGCGATCCTTCCAGGCTACGTAATTTGAGCTGCCATCCAAGGCATACTCAAGTCTCAAGCCATTGAACACCATTGGTGAAATTTGAGGTGATAAGAAATCAATTTTGTACCTGCAATCAAGAACTTCAAATTTCGAACTTCTCCCTTCTTTGTATACTGTTCTTCGCTTTGATCACCTTAGCTCTGATACCATGTAGAAATTTATCTATGGATTAGCTACCTCTGATACCATGTAGAAATTCTCACTATAGATCACCTGATAATGCAATGTACTAAAGCAAAATATTTGATCTACTTCTACTATCAAACTTTATGGAATCTTAATCAATTTGAGCAAGATCAATTAGAACACATATAAAAGAGGAGAATATTCAATCGCACATGAAACACATAAGAATACTCTGGGGAAAGCCTCAGTTAAAAACCCCGCTATCTTTATTATCATACAAGTGGAAATATCTCAAGATTACACAAATCTTTAGCTCACAAGCTATCCAGCTCTCAGTAGAATTCCTCATTGCTGCTCATAGATAGAATAGGCAACACATATGCCTTCCTTCAGTCCTCCAAGCCTCCTATTTCCTTGCGCAGTTTCTCTTGGGTCCTCCATTTGCCACCTATGTGATTCTCACCTCACACACTGTTTTGACCTCTGAAATAACTACGCAATCCTAAAGGAGTTAATTCCTTTTGCATGGATAGTTTCTTTTATAGGAAAATTCCTCCAACTAATAGTACAATGTCCCTGTCTTTAATCTCAACTGGGTCTTTCTCTGAACTAACATGCATTGGTTATTTATGAGAGAATATTCACTTATCTGGAGAACACTAGTTGCATGCATGCATGCATGCATTAACTGACTGAACTCGCAATTAGTTCCACAAATTGTTTGGAACTAATTTAACTAGACTTAACTCAGTTAACTAAGCTAACTAATTACAACTCAAATACAACTCATCCTTATCTTCTTAATTAAGGGATAACTTCCTCATCAAAGGAATAACTGTTGCATGTCTTCACAAAGACTTCATGTTTGATTTTCACCAACTAATTAACTCAAGATGAATTAATTAATTATTTTTCAAACAACTAGTGAGACTAAATTCGAATTTTGATTCTCAATTTTGATTCAAGGACAAATCAAAATTGGAATATATCTCAAAATGATATTTATAGCAATTCTATTTTTAGCATTTTTATTTTTTGTTATTTCCAATATAGTTGGAGTATCATGAAATGTTATTTTTAGCATTTCTATTTTTATCATTTCTTGTTTCTATTTTCAACATTATTATTCAAATCTTTTAGAGTATTAGTTAATCTTCAGTTATTATCAGTGTTTGTACAATGATTGCAGTAAACAAAAGGAACACAAATGCACACAATTTTTAAGGTGGATACCCCCTCCGGGACAAAAACCACCTGAACACTTTTCTATTAATTCTTTAATCTTCAACTCCAATTGAAAAGAAAGCTCTAACTTCCTAGAATCTAGAAAATCATTCTTCTCCAACTCCCACTCGATGGACATTCCAATGCCCGAGATTCTTCAGTAGTCAACTGAACGGATGCCCCAACACCCAATGAGCTACAACTCACCCTAGCACCACCCTACCACCTTGAATTTTTCATAGGCTTGAACTTGTTGGTGACTTCATGCACCAGCCTAACACCACCCTACCACCCTATAGAAGAATAAAAGAAGAATGGACTCCCGTACCAGGGAAAATGGTCCACTTTACAATGATATAGAATGATGTAGAAGAAGAAGACACACTAAACCATAAACCTAACTATGACACAATAACCTAATGATGATATTAGACCTCTCGACACTGCCTCTTCAACTCTTGGCAGATAGACACTTGTACAAATTTACAATGATTCTTTTACAATGATTACGTACAATGAAACTTTTACAATGACTGTAAGAAATGCTGCCCACTTGAAGACTTCATGTGGTGAAATTCTTGTTGTTGTTCTGCACCTTGATTGATGCTCTCATCATGCTACCCTTTCTCACTCTTCAGAACATTAGATTATGCATTGAGTCTTCTCTTGACGAATATATAATATCTGCAAAAAGTCTTCAAGGAAATACCCATGATATGATAATAGCAAAACTTGCCTCATCCTACAGAGCATATGTCAGTGCTAAACAAAAACAACAAATTGGAATACAAAGAACCTAATGCAATTAAGAGATGAGCATACATATATAGATGATACTTACCTAGAGCTTACCTTTGTTGCACCATTTTTTTGCACCTTGCTATTTGTTGCCGTAGAAAGTATGGTCCTTTGCAACCCTTGACAACACTTGATCTAGCTTTTTTTCTTGCCTTCAGGAGCACGATATTGAATCTGATGTATCTCTATGATTTCAGATCCCCAATATGTGATCTTTTGTCCTATAGTATCCCTCTAAGTCTTCTTTCCAATGCAACAGGTCTGAGTTGATTTGGATTCTTCAAGGAAAAGATATGCCCAATCTCTCACAATGACCTAATTATGTACTAGTTCAGTAGAGCGAACTTGTACGGCGTGCCACGTGTCATTGTTTCCTCCTTTCACTCTAAAATTGATACAAAGAAAACTACAATCCGTTCACTATCTGCCACTTTTTACAGAATTCCAATCCACTTCTCAGAAAGAGAGTTATGATAATTTTCCCAAGGTGACCTCTTTGAGATGAAATTCGGGAGCTCGCAAAAACCCTAACTTCCACAGATCATATCACTGAAAAAATAGCGAACCAAGATCTAACATTCAGTCGCAATGCTCATCATAATTTTGGCTCAAATGGTTTGAATTTCAGCATCTAAGACTTCACAGAAATAAAGTTATAGAAGAAATTCCACGATCACTACTTTTTGAGGATATACGAGATTTCTTTTTATAGAGTTGAGAGGGGCTTCTATAGAGAATGTTGAATGGATTTTTGGAGCTTAAAAAATTATTAATTATTGACTATTCAATGACCAAAATCAATGATAAATGCCATAACACAACCCCATGTGGTTTTATCCCACTAATTGTGGTTACTAACTTCAATCTTGAATAACTTACAAACCGTGAGGAATTACGAGGGGAGCTATATAAGTATTCCTATAATGGTTATGAGACAAGAAACCATGAATGATGATGCCCAATGTGCCATGAAAGTTTAGGGGCATCCTTGGTGCCGCTTGGGTTGACATCATTGAAAACCTCATGTGATCTTTAGATCAACAATCCCCCCCTTTGGCATTGATGGCAACACAAGTACTCCCCCAACGATCAAAGCACCTCTTCCTACTGCCTTCTCTCCCCCTTTGACATCAATGGCAAAAGTGTAACTCCCCCTGACACACAACCATCCTGTGGACCTGTACACACTTCCGCTCCCCATTTATTTTCTGAATAAGGAAAATCTAATGAGAACTTGGGAGAACCCCAAGCTTCTAGCGAAGATATTCAAATGCTTCACGAGGTAAAGTTTTAGTGAAGATATCAATGATTTGTTCTTTTGTACCAACATATTCAAGTTTGATATTCTTCTCAGTGACTTGTTCTCTAACAAAATGATATTTGATCGAAATGTGATTTGTTTTTGAATGCATGACAGGATTCTTGGAGATTCTTATGGCATTGGTGTTATCACAGAAGATGCAAATAGGCTCATTGAATTGTACTTGAAGATCTTGCAAAGTTTTTTTCATCCCAAGGGCTTGAGTACAACAAGCTACCGCTGCAATATATTCTACTTCCATTGTAGATAACGAGATTGAGGTTTTCATTTTGCTCAACCATGATACGAGAGAACCACCTAGATAGAATGTTGCTCCACTAGTACTCTTACGATCATCAACGCTTCCTGCCTAATCTGCATTTGTAAAGGCTTGAATAATGAGATTGTTGCCCTTGGGATACCACAAGCCATATTCGGTTGTGCCCCTTAGATATCGAAGAATTCTTTTGACAACAGTAATATGTAATTCTTTTGGTGCTACTTGGAATCTTGCTACTTGTCCAACTACTTGCATAACATTTGGTCGGGAGGCTATTACATATAGAAGATTGCCAATCATAGATATGTACAACCTCTGATGCACATCCTTAGATGAGTCGTCTATACTCAATTTGCAACTTGTTACCATCGGAGTAAGGACGGGTTTGCAATCTTCCATTTTGAATTTCTTAAGCATTTCCTTGATGTACTTGGCTTGACATATAGATATTCCTTTCTCTTGCTAAGATATTTGAAGCCCTAAGAAGTATGCCAACTCACCAAGTAAAGACATCTTGAACTCACTTTGCATCTTTGTAGCAAAGTTCTTACTTAGTCGATCATCATTGCTACCAAAGATTATATCATCCACATATGCCTCAACGATTGCTAAATTATTTTTATCTATTTGCATGTAAAGATTGCTATCAGCAATACTTTTCTTGAAACCTTATTGACGTAGATATCCATCAAGACGAGCATACCATGCTTTGGGAGCCTGCTTGAGACCATATAGAGCCTTCTTTAACCTGCAAACATAGTCTTCTTTTCCTGATAATAGAAAACCTTCAGTTTGTTCAATATAAACTTCTTCTTCTAATTCTTCATTCAGAAATGCTAACGTAACATCCATTTAGTAGACTTTTATTTTTCTTGAACATGCATAGGTGAGAAACATTCAGATGGCTTCCATTCTAGCAACTGGTGAAAAATTTTCTTCAAAATTGATTCCTTCAACCTGTGCATATCCTTTGTAGACTAATTTTGCCTTGTTCCTGGTAACCTGCAATCCTTCAACTGTTTTGCTCCCCCTGAACCTTTAATGAAACTACCATCTTGTTCAAACTACCTTCCTGTCAATCGTAGACTTGTGCCATATACTACTGCATAGACTCCTCCTGTACAATCATTAAGGAGTCAACAAGCCAGATTGTTCAAAATAGTGAGTCACCTAACCGGCCATCTTGACTTGAGTCATTATCTAAAGCAACTTCTAATTTCTCATTACCTTTTGCTTTTATAAATCCTGAAAGCATAACTATTGAAACCTTGTTATCTACTTTGTCTCCCTGTACCTGTTTCCTTTTCCAGACCTTCTTATTCCTGCAATCTCGAGCCATGTACCCATAGTTATGACACTTGAAGCATTCAATGTTGTCCATAGGTGATTCCATCTAATATCTGCAACCACGAGCGCTATGACCATAGTTATGGCATTTGAAACATTCAATATTTGGCCCATCTAGCACATATTCTCTTCTGACAAAATAATCATGGAACCTATCTCGTGATCCTGCAAACTTGTTTATAGGGTTTTGTAGATAATGATTGTACCTGTCAAAAACTTCACAATCTCTAACCATATGTCCATAGTTATTACATAAAAAGCAATAACCATTAAATAAACGAACATACCTAGAAGATTTTTCATTCTTCTTTGGAGGTAGTGTTGTAGTTTGTTGTGGTCCTTTGTTCTTGATTGCTTTGGTCTTGTTCTTTGGAGTTGCAACATTCTTCTTTGGATTTTCACTTTGATCAACTTCCTTCTTAGAATCATCTAGTGAAGTTGTGGAGCTTGTATCTTCATCAATTGGAGCTTTACCATTGTCATGTCCCTTCTCAAACACATTAGTAACATAGTGCTACTACACAATTTTTCACATTTTTGATTAAGGAAAAGGGCCCCACACTTTCAACTTAGGGACTTAGGGGCCAAATCGACTTTATTTAGCTGCTAGTGGAATGTGGGGGCCACCCACATAGGAGTTCGAACTAACCATTCAATATTCTTGGAGGGGAAATCAAATGGGTGGATGGAGGGGCCCACATGAGGCTAAGGGGGCCCAAGGAGTTATAAAGAGAGATCAGCTCTCATTTGGTTTTCATTCTGAATATTTGACAAACAAACTCACTCTTGTACACTCTGCTGCTTAGCGAGTCTACTGGCTGTTTAGCCATGAGTCTTCAGTAGGGAAGATGCAACCTCTACTTCGGGGGACCATCTATGCCCGCCCTAGGGAGGCTATTCCACAAAGATTGCATGAGTTTCCTGCAGTGATTCACAGCTCAGCCAGCCATGCATATGAAGGGACTGTGTGTTTTCTGGGTAGCCATAAATAAACAGAGGTTGATTTAGCCACCCAAGAGGCTGAAAATCCAAATTCAAAATCAAATAAATTCCCTTATGGGTTTTTCTCAGTTTTTTCAAAGGAGTTTAAGGCTCAAAAGGCATAATTTGCTGAGCAGTTTTTGGGCACTTCCCAGTAGGCTGAAAGTCAGTAGGTGTAGTTGGAGAGCAGCGCCCAAGAGGCTGAAAATCCAAAGCCAAAACTAGAGAAATTCCTTTTGGGTTTTTCTGGGTTTGGTCCAAGGAGTCTAAGGCTAAAAATACAAAAAAATTTGGGCAGTTTTTGGGCACTTTTCAGCATGCTGAAAATCAGCAGATATAGCTAAAGAGTAGCTCCCAAGAGGTTGAAAACCCAAAGTTAAAATGAGATAAATTCCCTTCTAGGTTTTTCTTGGTTTTGTCCAAGGAGTCTAATGCTAAAAGGGCAGAATTTTTTGGACAGTTTATGGGCACTTTCCAACAGGCCGAAAATTAGCAAATGTAGCCGGAGAGTAGCGCCTAAGTGGCTAAAAATCAAAGTCAAAATCAAAGAAATTCCCTTCTGGGTTTTTTTGGGTTTTGTCCAAGGAGTCTAAGGATCAAAGGGAAAAAAAATTTGGGTAGTTTTTGGGCACTTTATAGAAGGCCGAAGTCAACAGATCAGTAGTTTACTAGGACAACACAAAGCATAATAGAGTAGCAGTTGAACAACCACTTTCCAACTATTCTACCACCTAGGTTTGGTCCAGCTTGTCCTTGTGAGAAACCTAGGTGCACTACTCCATTTATATATTGTACTCATGCTCTCATATTTCATAATATATGGTTCAACAATTCTAGTATTACAGTAGTGTTTGCTAAAAGTTTTTAATTTTCCACTATTGCACTGTTTGTTTAATTGGTTTATCACTTAAATTCTTGTTTAGGAACATTACAGTGGTATTAGAGCCATAATCTTGGCTCATCCTGTGGGAAAGATTAGAATCAAACAACATGGCAGTCACCTGGAATGAGGTGGTGAGGATACAACAAATGATGATTGATGTGGTGAAGAAATTGATTCATTCCTCAGTTGGGAATCCATACACGATTGCAACCGATGTGGAGTTATTGGGGTAAAACTAGAGATAATACCAATCATTGGGTCATGGCATTCAGGCATCCCTCTCCTTTTGGTAATTATGTAAACTAAGGGGTATGCACAAACCAATGGAAATTCAGTGGGATTTTGCAGGGATGATGAGAAGTATTAAGAAAAAAGATGAAAGGGTAGTTGAAGGGGGCATGGTTGGAAAAGAGATAATTGAGCATATACCCATTGATGAGGTATTCGGGGTTGTGACCGATTTCTCAGGTGATAACAATGCACCACAGGTTTGTGAGGTGCTGGAAGACAACTCCACTATTGTTGAGGAGCCAATAGGTACAAAGGCCTCCAGATCTATGACGGAGTTGCCAGTTGATAATCACCTACAACTGACTGGTGAGAATATCGATGTCTATGGAGGAGTAGTTGAAGGCTCATGTCGAGCCTGTGATGAAGGAGGATGTGCAACCATCCCTTGGGCTAGCCATTGATGAGGGGCAACATAGAGGTCATGCGTTGGGTTTTCAGCACAGTTCACTTCAGAAGCCAATTGGCGAGGTCTATAGCATTATTAACCCACCCTTATGCATTGGATTGAGGGAGGCGAGTTGTTTAGACATACCTAAGGGGGTGAGTAGGTTAGTAGGACTTAGCTGAGCATGATACCACATCAACTTGGAGGGCTTGTTCCTTCCACCAAGGATTACACATTCGATCTCTCTTTTGGGATTGGATGGCAAGAGGTACTAAGTTGGTACTCGATGGAGCAAGTTAGGCGGTTGGATACATCCATGGCCACATGTCAGTAGAGGCCATGGATTACCAGAGGGACTCGAGGGCAGGACTATTTTTGGGATCTAGGTGGGATTTTCCATCACATCATAGAGCTGTTAGGTGATGGTAGTAGCTACGGGATGGGTTTGATGACTGAGTGCACCCACATTTTCAGATCTCCACCAGAGCCCCAGTCAACACTAGTGACAGGATGGTTTGACAGGCGAGTAGACAAATTTCATGAGTTGTCTTGGCATATGGATGGTGCATGGAATCACAGGGTGACTAGCTTACTCTAGAAAGAGTTGGTTGGAGGAGGTAGCATCGACAGGCTATCAAACAGGGCATTGTATGGAGAGAGTGCTCTCTTACTAGCATATGGGACACAGGGACTATTGAGGATAGGCACAATAGTGTCATTTCTGTTAGCATGTGGGGAGTCAGGCTGCTCGTGTCTTTCAGAGCAGATGGGGGGATGTAACCCACATCATGGAGGGTGTACTAGTAGAGAGGTCGATATTTTGGCCCATCTAGGATACTGTATGTTGCAGGGTGGTATGATAGTAGGCAGTGGTATACAAGACTACACAGAGTCAGATCGTAACATTCAATGTTATATAAAGGGATGTGGCCTGATGCATAAAAACCAATTCTAGGCCATAACACCCAGTGGTGTGCAAGGCTATGCAGCGAGGAGCATTGGTCTGCAGAGGAGCATGGAGATAGATGGTGGTATACCATAGCATGCCGATTTACACTGTGGGTTAGGAGGAGTGACTCACATCACATTGAGGATGTGTGGGGAGTGACAGGTGCAGTGACACAGGTAGGACACAGGAGGGTACAAGATGGTATAACCATAGTTAGGGGTATCTAGTGGTGTATAGGGATAGGTTGCGACGTACAATGGCATTTCATGGAGTGCGGTGGTACTTGGTGGTATGCAATGACACATGATGCAATGCAATGAGCTCTTGGAGCTTTGCCTTCAGGGAGATTTATGGATAGGGATAGTAGGTGTATCATTGGACACAACTCACCTAGGATTAATGAGGACATTGCAAAGCATTTGGGGACACCATGTTTAGTGGAGGCAGGGCCTTGAGGGAGTTATCAACAAATCTGAGGCGGAGAGAGGGTCGTCTATAGGATTAATATTGATAATTCCAGCAAACTCTTGATTATACTCTTTGGGACATACCCACCCATCATCCTCTAGTGTTGCTTACAATCGCAAAGAGTTTGGTTGTTTCACTTTGACACTCTCCATTTAGGCAGCAGGGCATGGGGGACTCACCCTAGGCAACTTGGATGAAACACCACGTCTCATGGGCCGAGAGGAGACTCTCCAGTTGAGACACTTGGTAGGTGCACGAGTTGACGGTTACAGAGTTAGGGATGGCATGGTTGATTGTCGAGGTAGCATATGTTCCACTCCTAGGTTCACACTTGGGGAGGTGAGCGAGAGGGAGTTACATGGTGCTTTTTCAATTGGACAACTTGGGGTGTTAGGGGAGCATGAGGTGCAAAGGATAGTAGTCCTTGTTGGCAAGATGATGCCTAGGCTTCTGGCAGTACCCGAGCGGATAGGAGATATTGTTGTGTGATTTGGTAGGCACAGAACAACTGGATATTTGTGGCACGAGTTCTTGATGCTCAATGCCTACCTATTGGATACCTACAAGAGGGAGAGAAGGGGCACAAAGGGGTCTAAACAACTAGCATCATATCACATTGAAATACAAATAGGATTAGGGTTTGTGGACCTTTAGTATGGTTATGGGATCTAGGGATCCAATGGATTGGTGGGATACTCCACTCCTAAGTGAGCATGGTCGGGATAATAAGCAGACTGATTCATTCACAAGCGAACACATGGGCGATCACCGAAGTCCTCACTATAGGACAAGGCAATTTGTTGCTCAGGATTGAGGTTAGCCATGGAGTGATAGGTGCTGGCACTGTTGAGTCACTTTGGCAAGATTGGCCTAGCCTCGACCATCGCATAGATTATGGCCAAGAGTTATGGGAGAGGAGGTTCTGGTACGAGCATGCTAGTCAGTCATTCATGACTAGAGTGTCATGATGTCAACAGGATAGGTTTCTTCTACAATGGGCAGGGGATTCTGGCATAACAGGGATGAGCAGTTCAACTACCCATAGAGGTGAGTTGGTTTCTACAAGGGAGGGTCATGAAGATCTTCCATTTGGTTTTAGTGATTTATTGATGGTGTGGGGAACTTCACCGATGTGGCAGGGTGATCAATAGGAGGATATCAGTGGAGGCCTAGGTAGACGATGGTTCAATTTCACTAGGATTGGATTGCATCTTCAGGAATTTACTCTTGTAGTGCACGAGATGGACTATTCGGTAGAGCAACTTCATGAGGATATGGGCAGAGTTTTACATCATTAGGATGCTCTACTTATTGGTGATAGACCCAGTGGTTCTAATGCCCATATCTAGCAGGATAGTGAGTGGAGCAAGAGGGGCTTCATGTTGATTAGTTTGGCTTGGGATCATGGTTTCAAGGGACTCTTTCACTATAAGATAATACAACGATCAGGGACGATCCAATGGCACATTTGGGACCCTGGTGAAGTTCGCAGTGAAAGTGGGGGTCCACAGTCTGAGAGGGTGTTTTTTCATGCATTGATTGAGGACAAACAATGTTTGGTGCATTAGAAGAACTTGCCAGCTGAGGATGCCACCTAGGAGGGTGAACATATTTTGGAGCACCCAACTTTGAGGTTGCTTGAGGGCAAGCAACATTTGGGAGGGGAGGATTGTCATGTCCCTTCTCAAACACATTAGTAACAGGGTGCTACTACACAATTTTGCACATTTTTTACTAAGGAAGAGGGCCCCACACTTTCAACTTAGGGACTTAGGGGCCAAATCGACTTTATTTAGTTGCTAGTGGAATGTGGGGGCCACCCACATAGGAGTTTGAATTAACCATTCAACATGCTTGGAGGGAAAATCGAATGGGTGGATGGAGGGGCCCACATGAGGCTAAGGGGGCCCAAGGAGTTATAAGGATAGATCAACTCTCATTTGGTTTTCATTCTGAATATTTGACAAACAAAATCACTCTTGTACACTTTGCTGCTTAGCGAGTCTACCGGCTGATTAGCCACGAACCTTCAGCAGGGAAGATTCAACCTCTACTTCGGGGGACCATCCCTACCCGCCCTAGGGAGGCTGTTCCATAGAGATTGCAGGAGTTTGCAACAATGATTCACAACTCAGCGAACCATGCAGAGGAAGGGACTATGTGTTTTCTGGGCAACCAGAAATACGTAGAGGTTGATTTAGCCACCCAAGAGGCCGAAAATCCAAATTCAAAATCATAGAAATTCCCTTCTGGGCTTTTTTGGGTTTTTTTCCAAGGAGTCTAAGGCTAAAAGGGAAAAATTTTCTGAGTAGTTTTTGGGCACGTTCTAGCAGGCCAAAAGTCAGTAGGTGTAGTCGGAGAACAACTTCCAAGAGGCTCAAAATCCAAAGCCAAAATCAGAGAATTCTCTTCTGGGTTTTTCTAGGTTTGGTCCAAGGAGGCTAAGGCTAAAATGACAGAATTTTCTAGGCAGTTTTTGGACACTTTCCAGCAAGCTGAAAGTCAGCAGATGTAGTTCGAGAGCAGCTCCCAAGAGGTCAAAAATCCAAAGTCAAAATCAAATAAATTCCCTTCTGGGATTTTCTTGGTTTTGTCCAAGGAGTCTAATGCTCAAAGGGTAGAATTTTCTGGGTAGTTTTTGGGCACTTTCCAGCATGCCGAAAGTTAGTAGATGTAGCTGGAGAGCAGCTCCCAAGTGGCCAAAAATCCAAAGTCAAAATCAGAAAAATTCCCTTCTGGGTTTTGTCCAAGGAGTCTAAGGCTCAAAGGGCAGAATTTTGTGGGTAGTTTTTGGGCACTTTCTAGCAGGCCAAGGTTAGCAGATCAATAATTTACTAGGACAACCCAGAGCATAGTAGAGAAATAGCTGAACAACCATCTTTCCAACTATTCTACCACTTGGGTTTGGTCCAAGGTCCACTAATAATAGTATTCTTTGCTTTTGCATCATTTACCAAATTCTTCTTACCTTGTTCATCCGCGGTTGGTGTAAAGCCATTTTGAACAGTGTCCCATACTTTGTAACCTTGCGCCAAGAGATAGACCTCCATTCTTCCTTTCCAAAGTGCATAATTATTTTCATTTAACAGAGGTATGCCATTCTTGGTATGCTCCATGATCTCCTTCCGGTTTTTAAACTGTTATTGAAGGAACCAATCTCTGATACCAATTGTTGGAAATACTAAGGGGGGGGGGTGAATCGGTATTCCTTTCAATTAGTATTATTATTAATCTTTCAGAGCATTACTTAATCTTCAATTATTATCAGTGTTTGTACAATCACTACAAGAAAAAAAACATTGGTGAGGGGTGAAAAATGTCACCATAAGCTCATTGGTGATGGTCCAAAGAGAATTCGTCACCAAAAATTGAACGTCACCAAAGGTGGCGTCACCAAAATTATAGGTGTTGCAGTGACATACAAAGTCTGTCACCAATAATAATTTATAATGACGGATAACGACCGTCACCATTTCATATGAGCAATGGTGACGGACCATAGCCTTCGTCTCCAAAAATTGAACGTCACCAAAAGCATAGGTGTTGTAGTGACATTCAAAGTTCGTCACCAATAATGCTTTATAATGACGGATAACAACTGTCACCATTGCATATGAGCAATGGTGACGGACCATAACCTCGGTCACCAAAAACTGAATGTTACTAAAGGTGGTGTCGCCAAAAGTATAGGTGTTATGGTGACATTTAAGGTCCGTCATGAATATTGATTATAATGACAAATAGTGACCATCACCATTTCATATGAACAACAATGATTTATTGTGATGGATCTTTAATGGCCGTCACTATTAGTCCATATATATGGTGATGTTCGTTGACCGTCACCAAAAACCGCATTACTAGAAGTATAGGTGTTGTGGTGACATTCAAGGTCTGTCATGAATAATACAACAACCATCACCATTTCATATCAACAACAACGATTTATGGTTATGGACCTTTTAGGGTCGTCACTATTGATGTGTATATATGGTGGCATTCGTTGACCATCACCATTTCATATTTTTGGTGAGGGTCAAAAAATGTCACCAAATCTCATTGGTGATGGTCAGATTGTCGTCATTCCATATGAATGTCAGGGCACTATAGAATTGAACCACCAACCTCGTGCTTGTAAAGCAGGTGCTCTTCTGTTGAGCTAGCACCCTTTAAAGAATTATACTTTTAAAAATTAGACCTTGAAACTTCATAAATTTTAAATTCTGCAAATTAAAATAAATTAAAGCCTCGACAATATTTTACTAAACAAGCAAAGAAGCATCGAAGTTGCAGGTCCTTACCTAATGGTTATTGAAGTTATGAAATGTGAGTGGAGGGAAAAATAGTTATGTATAAGAGAATCAATATGTTTAGTTGAATACTCAATTAGAAGTAAAACCCTGAAGACATTTATAACCTATAAATGACCTATAACTAGAAAATGCACCGAATACTGCTAAGGAAATGTCATAAGTGGATAGCATATAGAGGAAGTGGAGGCAGGGACTTGGAACCCTTGTACATCTTGGCATGCCTTATAACTTGGCACATCTGATCTTGTTTGACATGTCTTCAAACTATCTGGAACATGTTAGCATTCCCTAGCATTCCCTAACACACCTTGGTAGTCATGACCTCACAACTAGCATTACATTTTTCCATGACTTGGGAACCTTACATTCAGTAGAACACCTTGGCACTCCCTGGTTGTCATGCCCTCTGTTATCCTCCACAATGCCTGAGGCTGATGAGAAGATCGACGAAGGTAACCACAGACCAAGATTTTAGTTTGGTAGCTAGCCCTACCAAACCAAAGAGAGCTCTCTCTATAAAATCGCCAAGAGATGACTTGAATGTAAATGATTGTTGAAAATAGCAACAAGAAATGATAAAAATAGAATCTAGAAATTCCAATTTAATTTTCCATTGAATTAAAATTGAATTTAGTCTTACCAGCTACTTGGAAATAATTAATTAAGTTATTTTGACTTAATTAGTTAGAGGAATTCAAGTTAGAAGTCTTTCTGAAGTCATGTGAGAGTTATCCCTTAAATTAAGGAGATAAGCCTTAAATTAAGGAGATAAGATTGGGTTATATTTGAGTTGTAATTAGTTAACTCAGTTTACTAAGTCAAGTCAAGTTAAATTAGTTTGAAACTATTTGAGGAACTAATAGAGATTTAACAGTCAGTTGATGCATGCATGCACTCAACTAGTGCAGTTAACTGAAGATTCCCTCATCAGAAACCCATGCATGTCTATTTTGAGAAAGACCCAATTGAGATTAAAGATAAGGACAATGTACTATCACTTGCATGTGTTTTCCTATAAATAAAACTCATGCATGTAGAAGGAATAATTCCTTGAGGATTGCGAAGTTTTGACAGTGTGTGAGTCAAGTGATAATCCACTGGGTAGAAGAGGTTTTCCACTTGGTTGAAGGAGAATCATCCCAGAGGAACAATGCAAGGAAATAGGAACTTGGAGGGCAGAGGAGAAGGCTTGTGAGAAGCCAATATTTCCTGTGAGCATCTGTGAGGATTATACTGAGAGTTGGCTAGTTATGAGAGCTAAGGTTTGTATAATATCTATGTATTTCCACCTTGTATGATAATACAGATAATGGGGTTTTTAGCTGAGGCTTTCCCTAAAGTATTTTCAGGTGTGTTGTGCATTGATGCTTCTTCTTTTGATTATATTGTTCAGCTCAATCTTTAAGCTTCTGCAAATTGATAGTAGAAGTAGGTTATAGTATTCTACTTTGATTTATATTGCATTATCGAGTTAACCTACAGGCATATTTTCTACATAGTTCTTAGAGTGAGATTTGTAGAGAATTTGTAGAATTTCTACAATTATTTTGTGCTAGATAGCTAGGCTTAGGTGGGTTTTTGCAAAATTTAGGGACTTGGAACTTTGTACACCGGCGTCTTGTCTGGCAGGAACTTTGTCAAGGAAGCAGGGACTTGGAACTCTATCTAGGATAAAGCACCTAACATGCATGACAGAAGCCCCCTAAAATAGAGTACCTCCTACCTAGAAGAGTGTCCCCTGCTCAAAATTTAGAACCCTTCTCTACTATGCACTTTTCTTAAAGATAAATTTGTGCATAAAATAGTACTAAGAAAAACACATAAATTAAGAAAAGTGAACATCTAAGTCAAACTATAAAAGCATACTAAATATGGCTCTATATAAGTTTGGGAAACACTAGACAAGCATGCTTGCATACAACAACCAAAAGGTGAGCTGCATAGATCATTTGAAATGATAGATTTGGGCATACTTTATTATTGTTTAGGAGTGTTCGTATAGAAAATTCAAGGTAGCCTGTTGCATCTTTATGTCATAGGCCAAGGATGTGAAGAAATACATAAAACATTAAATAGCATGGTATAAGTCTATAGAATTTCCTGCAAATTCTCTACAAGTCTACCTCTGAGGTCTATGTAGAAAATCTGACTGTAGATTAACTTGAATGCAATATACCAAAGCAAAATACTATAATCTACTTCTACTATCAAACTTGCGGAAGCTTAAAGATAGAGCATCGAGTTGAACACATATAACCAGAAGAATAAGAATCAATGCACATGAAACACATAAAATACTTAGGGGAAAGCCTCAGCTAAAAACCCCACTATCTGTATTATCATACAAGGTGGAAATATATCAGAATTATACAAAGCCTTAACTCTCACAGCTAGCCAGCTCTCAGTACAATCCTCCTAGATGCTCACAGGCAAAAAAAAACTTCTCACAAGCCTTCTCCTCTACCCTCCAAGCTCCTATTTCCTTGTGAAGTTACCTCTGGGATGATCTCCTTCACCCAGTGTAACACTGCTCTCACACATTGCTTAAACACACTGTTAGAACTGTGCAATCCTCAAGGAACCTTATTCCTTCTGCATGCATGAGTTTCCTTTATAGGAGAAAACATGCAACTGATAGTACACTGTCCTTGACATTTAGTTCAACTGGGTCTTTCTCAGAACAAACATGCATGAGTTTCTGATGAGAGAATCTTCAGTTATCTGGAGTACACTAGTTGAGTGCATGCATGCATCAACTGAATGATAATTCACAATTAGTTCCTCAAACAGTTTGGAAGTAATTTAACTAGACTTAACTCAATATACTGAGCTAACTAATTACAACTCAAATATAACTCAATCTTATCTCCTTAATTAAGGTATAATCTCCTTAATTTAAGGGATAACTGTTGCATGACTTTAGAAAGAATTATAACTTGAATTTCTCCAACTAATTAATCCATAATGAATTAATTAATTAATTTCAAGCAGCTGGTGAGACTAAATTCGAATTTTAATTCTCAATTTTAATTCAAGGACAAATTAAAATTGGAATATTCTGGATTCATTTTTTTTATCATTTCTTGTTGCTATTTTCAACACTCCCTCCCAACAAGAAAGGAATTCAACTCGGTCCCGATCCTGAACATTTGGAATGTTTTGCATGCAACACTTATCTTGAGTGTTGTAGCTCCAACAACTCCAGAAACAAAAAAAACATCCAACCTGAATCAGTATGATGCATCTTTCATCAAAGTCTTTGACTACTGTTGCCTTTGTCAATTGAAAACTCTGCGCTTCTGCTGACTCAACCGTTTTGCATTGTTGTCAATCCTTCTCTGCACTCTTCAGTGTCTAACTACTCTAGCCTCTGTCACTTTGATCTCTGACTACATCAATCCCATTGGTTCCTCCTTCTACTATGTACTTTTGGCTCCTGTAGCAAGGTACGATCCGTGAGATAAAACCTCTCAATGGACCCTACCCAATTTCAGCCTTCTTGGGACTATTACTTCACATTGCCCCACCTCATACCTGGAGGTATGGCTGCATGTGATCCCTCTGCCCACTTCTCCAATTGTGGCTCCTCCACAATTGTTTGAGACTTCTTCTGGGACTGTTGAACAGGTAAATCCTCTTTGCGGACAGAGGCGATCCCACTAGCCCAGAACGGGTCTAGCAACAATCAATCAATGCTACTCTGCAAGTTCCTAATTGCAATTACAAAGTGGGTAATAGACACCTACTTGGATTCCAGCGCTATTTGTTTGATGAAGAGATGCCGCTCTCACTCCTTCGCTCTGGTCGGTCACGATCCTCCACTATCCTCGCGGATGGACACCTGCACATGCAAAGAGAGAACAAACATAAGCATGAAATCTAGTAAAAGCAACTATACATCAGTCAGAAAGGATGTAATTCACATTAACCATCATGAGACAAATGAGAATGGAACCATAATAGTAGTCATCTATTAATGAATAATAGGCAGAGAAAGATACAACCAAGGTTCTGACGTTGAACCTATTCTCTGGCTGGGCGAGCAGCTATGTATGCCTTCCAATAGACCTTCTCTCTCTCAGGATTCCGGCATCACAACCTCCCTATGCTTCAAGACTCTTACTATCACTCCAGACAAGCATAATCACAACTAGCATTACTCCAGAACTCCTGAACTCCAGAAACTCCAGAACTCCAGAACTCCTTTGAACTCTCGAACTAGCTTGTCTAATGCATGAGGACAGACTTTTATAAATGGAGAAGGGAGGAAGATTCAATGCACCAGGACGCCCATTGTGGATCGACATTATCTCTGAAAAGCTACTAAGGATAGGTGTCAAGGATAGATGATGACTCTCGACCTCTATCAGATGGATTTTTCCCTCAAAAGACTTCATGATCTGAAAGGAAAAAACATATGGGTGCACGTTTGCCAAAAATCATTACCAAACTTAGTTGGCGCGAGTGTTGTTCTAGGACAGAGCGCCAATGGGCGTGCCCCTTTTTGAGGATCTCAGTGATTGGCGCGGATAAGACACTATGTACCTGCGCCAATGGAAAAAGGGCACTTTTCAGTGATAATTTGCAGAAGGTGTCTTCAGGGAACATGAAGTACATACTCAGGGGAACATAATGCAAGTGTTTTTAGGCTATGCCACTGCTCACAGGTCCCGGAATGTATCCTCCAATGTACGAAAGCAGGGGTAACAGGGACGGTGACCAATGGTGACAAATTACTGTGTAACAGATGCCCCCTAAAGCATGAGGCCCGAGAGAGAGAGGGGTGAAATGCTTTACAAGAACACATATAGCTGCCGCCGAGAATCTGCATGGAGAGATACAATTGATAGTTCAAATACATGATGTACGTGGTATGGTCACAACCATCCATAAGAGAGTACATGATAATCTAGATCCGTAGTATGGACACAGCCATCTGGTTAGGATCAATGAATTGACTCAAGTATGGTCGCAGCCATCGAGTGAATGAGTCATGTATCAAGATTCACGCCTGGATTACAACAAACACAATCCAGGGTTTTGCGCTCCATCTCGACCCAAACAGAAGTACAAGTTCAAGCATGTGAACATGTGAGCTGAAGTCGAACATGCATGAACATCGTCTGATTACCAATCAATATCGGGAACTGTTAACAGACGCGAGAGGTACCACCAATAATGACAATGGCCCTCAAGGTACTATAGGTACAATCTACGGCGTGTGAATTAGTGATCCGAAGTCGAACACCCGTAGAATCATTCGATCAGAGGCCAATGATGAAAACCTCACGTTGGACACGAGGAACCTGCCATTGAGGCATGCAGGGTCTAAGCCACCGGCAGGGAGTCTCTAGATCAACTTCCTGGATAATGAGCTGAAGTCGATAGGAAGTGACCTTGATCGAAGGTGGGCCATAGTGTTTCCCACATCATCGACATGAGACAGAGAGATAATGTTGTGAATTGAGATTGTATGAACTATCAAACGGAGGTTGTCTCTTTTCAGAGGTCAACTTCTCTTGAACATATTGGCGGCACGACAGTGGAATCGGCAGTATTTGACATCGATGGATCAGAGGTCATGATGACGCGGCAATGAGTAGATGAGAGGTCAAATAGGATTACCCAAACCCACGAAGGCAAGTGAGAAATGAGATGAGATATCCCCACCTCGACACGAAAGTAGAGAAGTGCCATGTTCAAGAGCGACATACTGCCGACACGACAATAATTATGGTTCCCAAAATTTTCTTTTCCCCCACCATTTCTGGCGAGTACCCCAATTATTTTTAACAAGCTTGATGGGTATAGCATATGCTTGTGGAGAGTCATTTCGACAAAATCCGATGTCATCAGGTTTTA
>APFE031233378.1:0-13987 GCA_000404065.3 Pinus taeda | reverse complement strand
TAACTGCATTCACCTCAGGGATTGTAAATCACCTATACAATGTTTCAACCAGAACTATTATTAAATTTAATTGAGATGCATTCTGATATTATTGAGAGATATGATGTGGGTTTAGGATAATTATAGAATACTCGTGTAAATACTTAGTTATGGGAGTGTCTGAATCCATTGCGACCTAGTTATGTGGATTAATAACATCAATTTGACATGTTATAAATAAATATGGAAAATTATAATAATGAAATCTGAAATAACCTACTTATTATTATGTATGTACCATTACGTCTTACTTATGAAAAATTGTGAACATTGTCATAGGAAAATAAATCCATATTAGGGTTGTTTTAAACTTTACTTAGCCATACTTGATCACCCAAAACAATTTGTTTATGATCATAGATTAAATATAATAGCATACAGGGCATAAGATTGTCGATAATGCACCTGATAACTCCAGATTCTTGTAGCTTTTTCTTTATCTCCTGATCCGTAATCAAATTAGGAGCTTCCCTTATCTTGACATTCTCCATCATCTCCACATCTCGTAATACTCACTTGAATTGAAACTGAAAAATTGATTTGTGTAATTGTGTTTTATATTTACACGTAAATATATTTTGTTGGGGTCGAAGTTACATTAATAACTATTTTTTTTAAAATTTATGTTAAATGTTTACAAATCTTTACACCACTAAAACATCACCTCCATACTAGGTTGTAGAATGCTTCTTCGTGCAATGATGTGGGTTCAAGAGGACTATAGAGTACCTATACAAATACTGAGTGCGAAGAACATTTGGATCCATCGTGGCGTGGGTATGTTGAATAATAACAACACTTTGAATGATTATAAATATATCTTGGCATATACAATGATGAAACTTGAAATAAACTACTTACTATTACATTTGTTCCATTATGTATGACTTGTGAAAACTCAATAATGTTATCATAGGAAAATAGATCCATATCAATTTTGGTTTGAACTTCACTGAGCCATAATTTATCACTCAAAAGGATTTGTCTATCCTCCTGAATTAAATGCAAAAACATACACGACATGAAATCACCGAGAACACCCCTGATAACTCCAAGTTCCTGCAACTTGTGCTTTATCTCCTCATCCTTAATTACCTAGTGATCTTGTTGTGTCTCGACATTCTCTATCATTTCCTAATCCACACATGATTTTGAAATGGCAAACTGTTTTGTTTCATTTGTGCAATTGGTTTTTATATTTATACTTAATTATATTTCTTCGAGTCAACACTACATTATTAACCATTTTTTCTAATATTTATGTTAAATGTTTACAAATATTTACACCACTACAACATCACCCACATACTGGGTTGTAGAACAACTCTTGCCACAACTACCGTGGATCCATCTTAATTTCGAAATTACCAAAGCGTTGAGAGGGATCAAAACTTTGAAAACGAAAACCTCATTTTGGGTGTGAAATTTGAGTAAATTTTTATACCCGGACGAATTTGATTCATCAAATTTTGTACTAAAAAGAGCTTAGCATATTTAGATATTTGATTTCTCTTGACCATTAAAAGATTCAAAGTTAATATAGATATATCATAGTTCTTAATATAATTATTTATATTCAATTGTGAAAACATATATTTTTATCTAATTATTATAAATATTAAATTTTTATATGAGCCCTTAAGAGCAAGTCAATTAGCGATGATAGTGAAAATGAAATATTATGTTTTAGAGAGTTCGTTAAAATATCAACCTTCACCTTAGATTAGAGGTCACGTGACCAATTATCTATCTATGTATCTCTATTAATTAATTTAATTATGGAATTTTGAAATATCATGAATATAAATAATTATTATAATTTATAGAGTCGAGTGGATTTAAATTTATAATTATCATTTACACTATATTATATAAATTGGTTCATTTATATTAAGATTGATTTCGTGACTTTGGAATTATAAAATCGTCATTGGTGCATGAGGCTAGAATATTGACATTTACCTAGAATTCTTCACCCAACAGAAGAACTATTCAAGTTATTCAAACGCGCGTATGTATCATTCAAGATTTCCCCGTCTGGTTATGGGAGATTGCCAGCAAATTTCCCGCGGGAACCAGGATTCATTTGATAACATTGAAGTTGACAATTGACATCGTCGCATGAGGCTAAGAAATTGATAGTGATATACAATTCATTATCTAGCACTCTTCCAGAAATTAGATTTGAATTATTCAAACGAGCGTTAACGGACATCTCTCTCCCACGTTAGAGATGGCTAATATTATTGCGGCAGAAGGCGGCTAGCTGAATGATATAAATAGGTAAATTCATCAGAAATTGTTTACAAGTTTGTCAGACGTAACCAAATTTATGATGTAATCTGTGGTGTCTGATTATCTGATGTCTTTTACCTTCCGTTTATAAATTTTAACGTTTAGGAATGAATCTCTTAACTGTGGAGTAGTATCTACCAGTGATTACCATGTGCCACGTTCTTGGCAACGATTATTTGGTTTGATTTGAAATAAGCGCAACTATAATGTTGCATTACTATTATGACCAGGAGTTCTACGGCGTTAACCATTTTATATCCCGATTCCTCTGATATTGGGGAATCGGATGGACTGTGCTCATGTCCATCTAGCTAGAGGGTATTAGGGAATTAATAATTGACATCAAAATGTCGGATGAGATTTAATCCCAAATTTCTTTGTTTATAAAGCAATCCTCAACCAAATATAGTAATAAAATTTTTACTAATATATCTAATTATTATTAAAAAACAAATAATCACAAAACTTTGTTCATTGGTTAAATAGTTATCTTCATAACTTTTTTCACTTGTTAAATAGCTGTCTTCATCCCATTCTCTCTTTTTTCTTTAATATCTAGTTTCTTTTGCTAACTTGTTCAATAGTGTGGAGGTTTTTCACTTGTTAAATAGCTGTCTTCATCCCATTCTCTCTTTTTTCTTTAATATCTAGTTTCTTTTGTTAACTTGTTCAATAGTGTGGAGGTTTGCCATTACACCAAAACCTGTGGATGTTGGTAAACTACAAACCAGTTACAAACCAGTAACAGTAACTAGCATCTCCAGGGTGGAAATTAAGGATTCTATAAGGTGCTGTGATTTTTCCAACAGCCCCCTCAAATGCAACTCGAGGGAATCAAACCTGGCTCCAATCTGTGATAGCATGTGGAGGTTTGCCATTACACCAAAACCGGCGGATGTGTTACAAACCAATAACTGGGATCCCCACAGTGGAAATTACTAATTTTACAAAGGTGCTGTGATTCTTCCAACAAATAGTTATCTTCATTGCAGTGATTTTCCTTTCTTAATCATTAACGTCTTCCATCACTAATAGTGATTTCTCTCTTGGTAAATCGAAAGCTGAATTGTTTATTATGGATTATGTGTTTTTAGTGAACTTAACTTTTGATTTTGCTACATGTCTAGTTGGACATAAGACACGATTTGACTTTTCTTTATATCAACGAAATTTAGAAATCTACCACCACCATAAACTTGAATTTAAAAAGTTTAAAAGCGTGTGATGCAACGCATTAACACTCGCATCACTGATAATTACATATGTGAGAATATTATTGCGTAACGAAATTTGACTGAGAACCCGTGATCAGAGTGCTCACTACCCACCCATCTTCGTTGGACCAATTTGTTTTCCCCCTAAGAAGAGGACAAATTCAAATATTTGACATCTGCTATGAACAGAAGTCTTATATAATGTTACTGAGTACACAATTACAATAAACTGGTGTGGAATGGCATGGAATGTGAATATTCTTAATTTTTTACGAAGGAAAATAACTTTGGTAAACTTGCATATTCAAGTCGAATAAATGTGAACACTGGTAATGTAGAAAACGGTGTTTTGGCTAACAATAGACTGGACGTCTCACCTCGGTTGAGAATGAAAAAGAATGGCCACAAAATCTTGACGTTATAAGATTATTATGTAATATATAGCAACTCATAAAATATAATTTGGATTAATTTTATAGTGATATATAAATTCCATATTAGGTAAATTCCAATATATTATGATGCAGGCTTCTCATTTCAATAACCAAGTTGTATGGTTATTTAGCTCATTTTGGCGGGACTTAGTCACAAACTAGGTCTTCCAAAATCACTTATGTACCACCAAACCATCATCAACAAATGAATCCATTTTAAATTTGTTCACTGTGATGCCCATTGGCACCTAAGAAGGGACTATGAAACTAGGGAAAGAATAGGGAAACAATTGGTGTAAAAATACATTATACTCATTTTTTCCACCCTAGTCTCCCCTTCATCTAGCCTAGAATTCCCCCAAGTATCCCTCAATCACTTAAAGTAGCATGTTTCATTGGGAAGGACTCAACTGGAAATAGGCATTTGTAGGGAGACTGAGACACCTATATTTTCTTCACGGATGGAAATAGTAGTGCTTATAGCTCCCCCTATCATAAATACTTATTTAGCGAAAGATGTAGGAAAACCACTTTCGGAGGGTGCCCACTCTTCATGTATAATGGATAATTCCCTATTTTTCTCCCCATTTAATATTGTCATTTGAATGATTCAAGTCCTATATGCTTTTTCCTAAAAAAAAAATTGGGAATATATCTTTTAGCATCCTAAAACTTCTTGCATTACTCCCCCTTTCCCTTCCCATATTCTCCCCTACCTCCCCTTGCCCATATTTTCATTCATCCTTCCCCTCTCTTCCCTCTCCTTATGCTCTCCTCCTTCCCTTCTTTCGATTCCCCTACACCCCCCCATCCCTAAATCATTATAATATTCACTCCTTGTGTTGTTCAATCCCCCTCGCCCTTCCTCTACTTCGCCAAAGCTTTTCGTTATAGATCATGGCCGGGGATTGGGGTTTCTAGTAGATTCCACCTCATCTAAAATGTTCCAAATGATGCAAATCCTTTCCCTTGGATGCACATATCTAAACCTCTTTTGAAATTAAAATAGGAAAATAGCCATCAAATCTAGGGGAACTTAGAGCATTGAGACCTCCTTATGTCATCAAATGAGTCTCCTCTCTCTAAAATCTAGGGGTTCCTTAACCCTTCAAGGAAATGGAAATCAAAATACTTATTGAACTACACACTCCACATGTCCTTCTCCTACTAGAATGATGCAAGAATGGGATAAGGTAATAAACATCCTCAAACCACTTCTCCCAAATTAGGATTTTATGGTAGTAGATTCTCTTGGTAGATCAGAAAGTCTTAAATCTCAGGTTGGAATACCCATCATATTAAATATTTTTGTACCTAGTCTATGAGGTGGATTCTTCTCTTGGACCTTCATGCTTATTATTAATATGGACCTTCATGCTCCATATTACAAGAGGAAGGAATTATGGAAAACTTCCACTACTCTTCCTATTTTTAACTCTTTGAAGGTTTTAATAGGAAGTGATTTGAACTTCAGTCTAGGAAATTTTGAATTCTAGGGGCCCTCTACTAAACCTAATCCTCGCTGAAATTTTATTATTTCCCTCTTGGAATTACTAAGTCTGTATATCAACTTTAGCCCCAATATTCTTTGAACTTGGAAAATAAACAGATCTAGATTAGCTAGAATTGCCAAACATTTGGACAACTTCCTTATCTCAAATTCCCTACTCAATACCAATATGAATATTAGACAATGGGATTTGATAGTTGTAGACGAGGATCATTCCCAAGTATTTCTAGAATTTCATCACTTTCCAAAAAAACCACTTGATACTCTTAAATTAAGTCCTTGTTGGATAAAATAATGCTCACCTTTGGATTTGTTGAAAGGAAATTGGTCACATGTATCCTAGGATCTCCAAGAATCCCGTGCAATTTAGTTGGAGTTAAATATCAACAGATCAAAAGGTATCACTATTGAATGGGAAGAAGAAAAAAGGGAGTTTGATTCTAAAGCCCACGTAGAGATCTAATCAAATATTCAATCCACTTTTGAATCTAAAACCTCTCTAGAGGCACCTGAGAACCTCATGGATATAAATTTGGAAGTTAAGAAAATCAAAAGAGGATCCTTCTATACGGAGAGAAGGAATGGAAAATGAAAATTAATGCACTTCAGCGCAAGTAGGTGATGAAAATACAAAATTCTTTCATCATGTGGAAAATAAAAGAAAATCCGTCAATTCAATTTAGGGAATTAAAAACTATCAGGGCCCCTTAGCTACCCTCTTCTCAGATATTGTTGTAGAGGGCTAGTTGTATTTCAAAGATACCTTCCGTTAAGAAAAATAACCACTATTGAACATATATTGGCTATAGAAATGTTGTTTCCCAGGTTCATTGATTAAGAGGGAAATGGTACCCTAATAGTTGCATGGATTTTATTCGTGAATATCTTCTCTCAACTATTGAATACTCAAGGACCACAAGTTAGATTATTTCCCCTTTAAATTCCACCTTCATTTCCCTCATACCAAAAGCTAAATATATTTATTTGTTTAGCTTATTTATACCCATTCCCCTCTACCTATCTATATCATAGATAATTACAATCATGCAAACAGATGTCCTATTCACACACATTTCCCTTGAACAATTTGGGTTCTTAGAAAATAAGAAAATTGTTGGAAAATGTGCAACAAGAAATTTTAAATTCAGAATGTGCTAAAAATAGACCTGCTAAAAATAGTAGTTTCGCCAGTGAGGTCATTGGCCACACTAGGTGAGATGTGAAACTACTAAAAATAGAGAGTTCTAAAAATAACATTTCTTGGTCCCTTGCTATTTATAGCAGTCCCTAGTCCATCTATAGGAGGTAAAATTAATTTTGGTCTTAACAAGACTTTAAAATATTAATTAATTAATCTCCATGAGTTAATTCGTTATGGAAAATTAAACTTGAAGTCTTTGTGAGGTCATGCAATTAAAAGAGATAAGATTCAGTTCTATAATGAGAGAATCACTTGTCTTAGTTCTAACTAGTCAAGTCCAGTTAGATTATTTTAACAAGTTGTTAAAATAATAAAATATAGTTGGTTAATGCTTGCATGCATGTGACAACGATTATTTTAGATAACTGAGGATTTAGTCATGGATAATTATTGCATGTCAGTTTGTCAGAGACCCAGTTAAGATCAAATGTGGGACAGTGTGCTATCAGATGCTTGGATATTTCTAGTAAGAATTGTTTGCATGCAGAAGGATCTATTATAGGAGATTGGAGGACTTGTGGCCTATATATTCAGACCTAGCTAGTCTATGACTTTCATCTTCTGATTGAAGATCATTGGAGTACATAAAGAGTAGGATAGCTATTGAGTTGATTCCTTTTATATTGTGAAGAGTATTTCCACTTGATTGATAATACATGGTTGGGGTTTTATGCTGGTGCTTTCCCCTAGATATATCTTGAGTTATGTGTGATTATTTCTCTTGATCAGTTATGCATGTTTCTAATTGATGTTGCTCATGAATTCGATTATGCTTCCACTTAATGTTTTGTACAAGTATAACAAGTATTATGCTTTAGGACATTGCATATATCGGTTTTTTCTACAGGTGAAATTTCTACATGGTTTGAGAGCTAGCTGATTTGTAGAAAAATTCTACATGGTATCGAAACATAGGTGATCAAGCAAGAATAGTGTACTGAGATGAGATTTCAAAGTTTTGAGTTTTGGGCTGAGAGTTTGCACAGAAAATCTGAAAATTTATGTACAAAATTTTCATAAATAAATAGCAGATTTTGATTCCTTGCGGAAAAATACCCAAAATAAAAAAAAAATTTCGGCTGAATTGGAGTTCGAATGAGGGAGATATCGTTGATTTAAAATCAGCTCCTTTTCTAGAAAATTTTGTGACAACAGGAAAGTGGAAATACATTGTTGTGCTAGCCAAAAACTTGTACGCAATTGAGGTACAAGATGCATGCAAAGCCTTAAGGAGAAAGGAAAAGGTTATAAACTTGGTGGTTGAGAGGGAGGGTATATTACCTCTCAACATGCAGCGCCAGAAGAAGTCTCAGACAATTGTGGAGGACCCACGATTGGTGCAGCAGCCTCAGGAGGTTGTGGAGCAACCACAAAAAGGTAAGCTGAGAGGAAATCAAGTAGAGACATCTACTCATGCAAAAACCTACAGTAGGCTAAAACATTGAGCCAAGTGGGTAGAGTACCTTCCGGTAGGAGGTGGGGCGATATAGAGTAATCGTCCTAAGGAGGAGGGGCAAGATCCTTGAGGTACCCAACCTTTTAGATGAGAAATTGCTACAGGAGCCCCGATGTGGAGTAGCAAGAACTGACTGGTCATGTAGAGATAGATGCGGATGGAGTGGTAGAGAGAGCGACAATGCAGGGAATCCCAAGACAACACATAGCTAGCAGGTTACAACAATGCGAGAGGCACAAGTGTTTTGCATAGTGCTAGGTGGCACAGAGAGGTGTGCAATGGTGTAAGATGCATGGAGATGTTTCCGTAGTGCAGATGTCAGAGAGGGAGCACTTGTCAGTAGCAGGTAGAGCTTTAGCATCAAAGTATGTTCCTAGCCCAACAGAGTGGTCAGTTGGGAGTGTTTTTGTTCCATGTGTTGTTGGAGCAAGTGGACTAGGTAGATGTGTTGCATGTAGAACATTCGAGAGTTACAGGATCGGGTTTGAGAGAAAGCCTTTCTTGTTGAGAGGGAGTGTTGGAAAATGTGCAACAAGAAATGTTAAATTTATAATGTGCTAAAAATATACCTGCTAAAAATAGCATGTCTAAGAATAATAGTTTGGCCAGTGAGGTCACTGGCCACATTGGGTGAGACATGAAACTGCTAAAAAGAGAGAGTTCTAAAAATAGAATTTCTAGGTCCCTTCCTATTTATATCATTCCCTAATCTATCTATATGAAGTAAAATTAATTTTGGTGTTAACAGCAGTTTAAAATATTAGTTAATTAATCTCGATGAGTTAATTAGTTATGGAAAATTAAACTTGAAGTCTTTGTGGGATCATGCGATTATTTTCTCTCTTGATTTAGGAATTTATCCCTTGACTAAAGGAGATAAGGTTCAGTTCTATAATGAGAGAATCAATTCACTTAGTTCTAACTAGTCAAGCCCAGTTAGATTATTTTAACAAGTTGTTAAAATAATAAAATATAGTTGGTTAATGCTTTCATGCATGTGACAACTATTATTTTAGATAACTAAATATTCACTCATGGATAACTGTTGCATGTCAATTTTTTCAGAGACCCAATTGAGATTAGATGTGGGACAGTGTACTATCAGATGCTTGGATATACCTAGTAAGTATTCCTTGCATGGCGAAGGATCTATTTTAGGAGATTGGAGGACTTGTGGCCTATATATTGAGGCCTAGGTAGTCTATGATTTTCATCTTATGATTGAAGATCATCAGAGTATAGAGAGAGCAGGATAGCTATTGAGCTAATTCTTTTTGTATTGTGAAGAGGATTTCCACTTGATTGATAATACATGGTTGGGGTTTTATGCTAGTGCTTTCCCCTGGATATATGTTGAGTTATGTGTGATTTATTCTTTCTTATAAGTTATATGTGTTCTTATTGATGTTTCTCATGCTTATTAGCTTCCGCAGAGTTTATGGTAGATGTAGATCTATTATTATGCTTTAGTACATTGCATATATCAGTTGGATTTGCACGTGAAATTTCTACATGATATCAGCGAGCTAGCTGATTTGTAGAGAAAATTCTACAAAAGTACATGAGGTTGCTGAACTTTCCCGAGAAGCTCTACACTCCATAGATGCTAAGTATAAAAATTAATTAATATTCAAATTTAACCTATCAATAACATTTAATTGGCTGAGTTGATTAGACCTCAAACTCTTTTTAATCAATCTAGGATTCTATCACTCTATTTTCTCTTAGGTTATGAAATTTATCAACACATTCTCCTTCCCATACTAATAAATGGGGATGCATCCCAATTCCATGTTGAGAGAGGGTCAGTATAAGGCTATTCACATTCCACCATCCTCTTCTTATTAGCGACAAAGTGGTTGAGAATGCTCTTCTCAAAAGAATTTCAAAGAGGTAGGTTGAAGCGTATCTCTATTACCCCCTATTATTCCCTAATACATATCCTCTTTGTAGATGATACTAATTTTCCCTAATGTACTCTGCTGACACCTCTATGCATTGAAGGAAATCCTGAACATTTTCTATCAAGCCACATGAATGTTAATAAACACTAGGAGATCTTGTATTATTAGTTGGGGATTTTCAGGAGACGAGAAGAGCATTTTTTGAAACAATTATTTTATAATTAATAATAACAGTAATAATAATAATTGTTTAAAATAAATTTATAATTATTATGATCATGAAACATAGAGAGGTTTTGGTGTTCTTTACGATCCCAATGGGTACAATGATGAATTATCATATCCTTTTCACCTATAAAGACGATATATTATATATGAATACCATAATAAAAACCATTGTTCTCGTAAACTTCGAGCTCTAGAACTGTCAATAACTTGTCTAAGTCAAGTTTATCTAAGCTAACGTAACAATCTTCCCATTAATCCCCCCATTAAACTTAACTTTCTGAGATTAACCCAGTCCCAATCACTCATTCAAAGTCCATATAAGAAGGTTACAATCGAAAGTACATGGGTAACTAGCAATCATATTTGTGAGTTATCTAGGACAACTTTTCATGTACATGATTTATTAACTAGCTCACGTTCTGACATTACCCCCCTTGAGAAAGGATAATAGTACCTACCACCCTTGTACCCATTTAAGTGGTTCATTCCACAACTTGATTACTACACGTGCCATTACACTAGATGTATCCCTCATCCAAGCCTTAATGTATTACAAAATCAACCTCAAGGTAGCATACAATTACACCTTCCACCCTCGTACCTATCCAAGTTTTTCATACACAACATGAGTCATCATGTGCTCCTATAAGACATATATTCCTAAGAAGAAGTCTTACAACTTACTTGAGGAATGCACCTTCTTATGGTAAGATTTAATAACTTGGACCAAAAGCGCTTAGGGTGTTCACACACCACTAGTGTTATCACATCATTAAGGCTCTCATGACACACTAGCTTCTTCACTAAACTTCACATAGTTGACACCATCTCCACTTTCTCATCCATACAAGTACTCTCATTACATATCTAGGTTCCCTTATACATACATTGGCCTAGACTTTCTTAGTACTTAACCTATCTGTCCTTGTCTTATTCATTTGCATTTTCATTATCATTGTGTGTCCTCTTCCTTGATTTTCTTGATACTATCAACACCATTGTGCACTTACATCCTTACATAGTTATTGATCACTTTCATCATGGCTTATCAACCAAAACATTGTCCAATGAGTCATCTTGAAGTTCCTTAAACAAGGTGCACTTATCTAGTTGCTCTGCCATTACAAGCTTGACAACACACTCATCTCTTCCTAAGTTCAACATACTTTTGTTGCCACCTATTGGCTATTTATTCAAACCTAAAATCCTATTGGCCATGCTAAAAAGCCAAGTAGAATGGATTTTATTCAATTATTTCTATTTACCATAACTTCTATATTCTTTCTCAATATAGTCAAATTTTCATCCTACTCCCTTGAGCACAAAAAGAGACCACTCCTTCCAAAACTACTATAGGAAAACATATTGATTGAAGAACTTTCCTTCACACAAAAAATAAATTATCTTTTATACCACCACATGTTTCTAGCCTTTGTTCATCACAAAACAAAAAATCTTGTCAAGCTTCTCCTAATCATGGATTTCAGTCTCCATAGTGTTTTACAAAGGCGACATGTTGTTCCAATTTGTAGCCTCCTACACAATGTTACTACACTTTCACAACTAGCCAAAGTATCACATTGCTCCTCTTCCATTCTTTTATTTGTAAAAATAATTGTTTTGGAGTCACATCTAACATACTTTCACAACTAGCTAAGTAGCACATTTCTCCTCTTCCATTCTTTTATTTATAAAAGTAGTTGTTCTGTAGTCGTATCTACATACTTGGCCTTTGATTTTCTATGTCATTTCAATCAAACCATAAGCATTCCAGAGTTCCTTGTGTCTTGATGGGCCTCGTTACCACTAGGAATTTTTTAGATGCACTTGAGGCTAGATTTATGTTTTTCCTAGCCACTACCACTAGATCAAGAATTAAGATCAAACTAAACTAGTTTAATTTCCTTCTTTAAATAGGCTTTATTCCACAAGAATATCATGGGTTCTTGTAAACCCCAATCTCAAGAAATGCAAATAACTTGACCAAGTCAAATTTACCTTATTATTTTAGTTTAAAGTTCTTTTTTAAAATAAAATTATTTTTAATTTTCTTTATTTTATTTTTGACCAAGTAATATTTAAAATAATTTTTTCTAATTTTTTTTAAAATTATATTATTAATTTATTATTCTATTTCACCATAAATGTTTAATATACTAAACAAACAACTTCTAAAAGAAGCTGAATACAAAAATTAATATTTATATCTTCAAAAAAGTAAATATAATTATTGTTATTAAAATAAATGTAAAATAATTAAAACATCAGTGAACATATGATTAACTATTTTTAATACTAAAATAATAATAAACATTAGATCAAATATCATTCAGACTTTCCTCGCAACGTAAAAGCAGTCCTGCATAATTTTGCAGTTTAATCTGGACAAGAGATAGAAATAGAAAGATATATATCTTGAATATTTATTTTATGAATATGTCAACATTACAAATAATTAAATATGTTTAATCTTTAGAAAATAATGAGGGTTTAAAAGGAATTAATTAATTTTTAAAATAGAATTTAATTAATTAATTAATGAAAAATAAAAAAATTTAAATATTTTTTAAAAAATAAATAGATAAATAATAATAAACTACTATATAATATATAAATCATAGTTTTTAATTTTACTTTTATAAAAGGAATATAATTATGTCACATTTTTATACATAACAAGAGGTGTTGCCGAGCAACGAGTCCCTGTCGTGACGTTGAGAGTGTAGAGATGGGCATTTAGAACATTGTTATTTGGAAAAGGCAGTAATCCATGTATTATCCATCCATCCTTCTACCTTCTCTGTCCATTTAATGTCGATAACTATGTTGTTTACTCAGTAGATGGAGATCGAAGCGTTGACCTTGAAACAGTTTACAGATTCTGCAGTTCCAGATCCTCGAGCAGAGAAGCGCAGGGAAGGATAGGGTAGAGCCAGTTCATTATGATGATTCTATTGACTCAGCCGATTAAGTTGTTAAAAAGGCAGTCGATCCAGTAGTAGATTATGCCTGCACTTGTACACCTACGTCTTACCAACCGATCGACTGGCAGCATAAGCATATGAAGTTCTGGTTTTGGAGCCTCTAGATCCAAAGCTAGTATCAAAGGCATAGCCCGTTGCAGTTTGAAAGCTAGTTATTTATCCAATTGAAGCATGTGTTCACTTGGAACCCGCTTATGTCAAATATGGTGATTTTATTGAGTAAGTAACAGTGAATGATGAGGTTGATCCATAACAAACAAGCCAGAAAGCTCAGCTAATGGATTATGTAGAGACAAAAGTGGGGGAGACAATAATTGTTGTTTCACCCATTTATTTTGTGTTTATCATCATTGGCCCTATTCTATTCCCAGCTATTTATTTCCATTTAATCTAAAATATCAAAAATATTGTAACATTTCCCAATGAACAACTAGCTTTAGATCTTGACTTGTGTCTGGATCAACTGAACTAGATCACCTTGACAGCCAAAGCAAAGCATATTTTTCAAAAAGAAAACCTTTCTTCCAGAATTCAAGAATAAGGAGGGACTTGCGGGCCCACTACATTGAGATTGATTCAATCCCTGGTCCTCACATTATTCATTAGCATTCTTAGTTTGATTGAGAAGTCGAAGTCCCAACTCTAGATTCCAGAATCACCCTATCGCCTGTTGGGCGAGGGCGCGGGCGCGGGCCGCCAGGGTGGCATTGGGCAAGGTAGGT
>APFE031233341.1:0-10120 GCA_000404065.3 Pinus taeda | reverse complement strand
ATACAAAAATTTGCAAGATAATAGGTATAATCAATCCTAATTGTTTAAAATGTTCATAGTTCATCCGGATAGAGGATTTGGAAGAAAAACCTAATCTACAGGGACAATGTACAAATAGATCTATGCAAAGAAATTATAATTTAAGAAACTACAGTCAATCCTACTTGGACATGTTGGGATCAATGCCTATGTCAAGTATACAACAATCTACAATGTTGTAAGTAAAAACAACCCTATTTATTAGTTAGCTACCCATCTGTGTGGATGGATTAAAATAGAGTATAATGGACAACGCATATTTGTCATCTTGTAGAGTCCCAGCTCAACTGGAAATAGAAAACACTGATAATTTAGGGCAGAACAACCAACCTTAATTGGCAATGTTGGAAGCAATGCATATGTTAAATATATAATGATTGGCAATATAGCAAGTACATCTAACTCTGTGTTAGATGTCTACCTATGTATTTATGTAGATGGATAATAATAAGACCTACTTTACAAGAAGAATGGTCAATGGCATATCTTATCTATTAATGCCATGCCTTGTATCAACTAGAAAGAAAAGGTACCATTACATTAAAGATTTCAAAATTATTTGAAAACTCTGGAAAATGAATGCATACTATTTTAACTATGAATTTGAGCTTTTGAAGGCCTGGACTTAATTAAATGCAACTACATGTACTCAATGCATAATAAAATAGTGATAATCAGCTTAGACATACTAATTACTATGGACAGAAAAATTCTTTTCAAAAAAGCCCTTAATTCACGTCTACATACTACATAAGCTTATGGAATGCCTTAACTGTATTGGTAATGATCATAAACAATAGACTCACTCTCCATTATAGCAATAACCAAATAACAAAAAATGTACATGAAGCCCTAAAAAAAATAATAAAAATACAGTAAATATGTTACCTGTGAGGGTAGCGGGTACCATTTTCCTTTCAGCCATTCTTGAGCAGGTCTTAATTTTGAGTAATGGTGCATTTTCTGTATATGATTGTGTGGAAAATATACAAGGAAAAGCTCAGAATTGGTGCTCATAGCTTGCGTGATGATGCCCGGCCACCAGCACCCTTTGTCAGAAGTTTCAACTGCGTCTCGGATGGAGTAGTTGTAATTGTGGGGTGCCTCAGGGGGAATGGGTCTGACTCGGGTATAGCGAACATCTTCTTCTTGTGTCAATCGCTGTGCGTCGCTGTCAGGGTGGCGGTCGTAGCGTACCTTGTAATGACGCCCTCGCCCACGACCATATGCATCGACAATCACTGCCTCCGTCCAGGCACCATCTATCTGCACCTCCACCCTCGTCTTTTGGTCCATTCCAGCGATCGCTACTGTAGTACAACGAAACCCCAGAATCGCAGTCAATCAAGATCACGACAATTACACTAATGTAGTACAACGAAACCCCAGAATCGCAGTTAATCCAGATCACCACAATGACTCAACCACAGTCCAATCAAGAACGACAACAGTACAAATCTCTTCTGCAAAGTGAGTGAGAGAATCCTAAGATTGAGTAATGGCCAAGTAAAAGCTGCATGAAAATAATATATGTTGCTTCCACCTCGTCGGTTGGAAGGATATATTTTTGTAACCGGACACCACCATATACCATGTGTGGTATTGTGCGCTGAGGGGCACCACCAGTCGTGCGGTTTCAATCTGGTATTTGACCTGGTTCTATGTTATGGGGGTGTTTTGCTGGGTTGATCTTATTGGGTTTCAAGTTGGTTTAGTGCAGTGATTTGTTTTGATGTTATTGGGTTTCAAATTGGCTTGGTACTAAATTTAGAATTAATTTATTATTATTATTTGGGATGTGATTTTAAAATTAAATTATTATTGTTATTTATGATGAATTGGTTTGGGAATAAATATGTACTTTCTTACAAATATTTTTTGGTGTTAAAATAAGACTTTAAATTGTCAATAATTTTTAGTTAGAGTGATTGAGATGGTGGTTTGTCATGTTGTCCACCGTGGTTTAAGGTTCTAGTGACATGACCATTCATAATAACATTGAAAGGATAGATGTCCAATTAGAGTCTAGGATCTTGGCCCCAATATTTGGTGGTACCCTTTCAAGCCTTAACTTGAATTTTGTTTAGAATTATCTAGAAATATGGATAAGCAAATTATGATAAAAAAATTACATTAAGAAAAAAAACAGAGTTTAATGGCTAACTATATGACAAACCTTAGACAACTAAGAAGCCTTCAAGGTAAGTTTGAGCCATGAGGAGGTTGATCTCCCAATTAACTCACAAGTAATAAGTAATAATTTCTTATAGTATCGAATAATGTATGTAGATTTTTAGGTGTATGTCCCTTTTACAAACATTGAACACATTGTAAATTAAAATACAATAGTTATAAAAATCTTATGAAGAAAATTGTGTCGACTACCATTGATCCACAAGGATCTTGTTAGTGGAGCATGAGCGGAGTCTTGAGTGGTTCAAAGTTGAAGTGGTCTTCAAATGATCATGATCAATGAGGTCTTTAGCTTTATCAACATCGCGAGTGATTGTCGTCAACATTCAATGTCTAGTATATTCAGCTTCGCCACTCATGTCAATGGTTGGTATGGTTTTCACACTCTTCGAAGGATATGGTTTTTTACCTCGTTGTGGACATGTGTTTGTCATCAATTCCACTCGGGTTTGGTTGTCGACATGTCTTTGTCATCATGTGATGTTGACAAATGTTGCTTTGTGACGAAGAGGTGTGCATGGGTTTTATTATGAAAATCAAAGTGATGTAATACATAAACCTAAGTCCTAAATCCTAATACACCTAAACCCTAACCTATACCTAATCCATGCAATAAAATGCATTAATCCTAAGTTTAAAAACCCATTTGGGTCATGTAATAAGCATTACGACACATAAACCATTGCAAAACCACATAAAGCATTAAAATGCATTAAAAATGGCTCCAACCAGTGGCCTAACCACGCGAGCACCTCATCGTGACATCGGGTCGTTTGAGTGGACTCGGATTAACCGTCAGCGTTAACCATTTCAGAGCCTCACCACACGGGGTTTTATAACTAATCGTTGTCATGTGAGCAGTGCACAATTAATGGTTGCAGATGCGGAAGTTCACACCACAATGGATCAATGGTAACCATAGCATGTGAACAGACTTTATCTGTATAATCAGACTAACTGTAGCTCCTAAGAGCACGGGCAGAGGAACTGTCGGCGAAGGTTGTCACATGCTGCAAAAAGATTGTACCAGTAGCAGGAACCGTCGGAGATCATCCGCACAATGAAAACCTGCAGTTAGAACGTGATTGTTCACATGGTGTCCATCACCTTTTTCCACCTGGTTAGCAAACCGCCACCAGTTTTGTGCTTATCCAAAGTGTTGTTTTGGTTTTTTATTGTTAATATTTGATTAACGTAATGCCACCACCTTCTGACTATGCCTGAGGTGTCCCTAGTGGTTAGATTGAGTTGATTCATGCCTAAACTTAGCAATGGAGAGCTCAAATGAACCCAAAAAAAAAACTATAAATTCACCTTTTCCTCATGAAGAAGGGCATTAGAGAGGTTTTGGAGCTTAGTGTGGAGATTCTAGAGGTTACACGCAATTTTGTTTTCAGTGTAATAGGAGCATCCAGATTCGAAATTGGGAACTGTCATAGGCGTTGGAAAGCTAATTTAGAGAGATTTCTTGTGAAGGTGACCAGAAGTGCCTGCATGCAAAATCAATCTGCTTAATCGACCTCCTCACATTCAATCCTAATAAAGCGAACACCCATCTTGAAAGTGGACCCAGAGATATAGTCCATCACAAACGAACTCTATTATCAATATTGTTGTTTGGTATCATTGTGTTTTTGTTGCTTATTACTTTTTTTTACATGTTTCTTATGTTTTAATTATGTCCTCAATTCATCCCTTTTTAATCGATTCTCATGGTTAAAGCACTTTAATTTAACATTCATTTCAGACCATATAATTTGGTATCAGAGTAGGTTGTGTTTGTATAATTTTTCCAGTGAATGCTAACGAGCTCTAGGTCACAACATGGAGAAGGAACCCTCGAGGAGATTGATCCAAAGATTGAAAAGCGAAAATTCGCTCATAAATCAACCATAACATAATCTAATGAAAGTGAAACTCCTGAAACTAGGATGAGTGACGAACAATTTCAGAAATCATTCTTGAGTATGCAACATATGTTGGGAGAAATTTACAAAGATAAGAAGGTGAGAGATGCAAATTCTTCTTCAAATACATCGAAGAAGGGAAAAGGTAAAGGCAAGGCTCATAAACCTCCATCATCTCCATAATCATCATAATCTTCTCCTTCTTCTTCTTCTTCTTCGGGTTCAGAATCTAAAACAGAAAAGAAACCTAAGAAAGCATCTCTTTTGAAACTTGATGTAAAATTTTAGTCACCTATTTATGATGGCGAAATGAATCGTGAAAAGTTAGATAAATGGATTAAGGAGTTATAAGTGCATTGTCGTATTCAGAACATTTGACGATAAAACGAAAATTTAGTTACTTACACTTAGAATGGGGGGAACAACTTTAATCTCGTGGGAAAGTAAAACTCAAATAGATGTAAAGCAGAAAGATAACGTCATCTCTTCATGGTCCAAGTTTTTAAAAGCTCTTAGGAAACAATTCAATCCTTTAGGATACATGTAGCAAGATGTTATTGATTGGTAGCACTTGACCTAAGGTAAAGGGAAAAGTGTTGAGGAGTTTACTCATGAGTTTAGAAAGAAATCATTGGCGCTTGTTATTTCATTGGATACATGTGAAACTTTATTAAAATACATCGGCACTTTACATTCATATTTGCAGCATAGATTATTGATGTTTAATCCTGATGATTTTGATGAAGCATGAGTTCAAGCCATACATATTGGATCAGGTGGAAAACCATTCAATTTTTCACCACAATCATCCAAAGAGTTGGAAATCAATGATTAAAATGACAGTAAGGGGAAGAACAATTCGAAGAGAAAGAAATCAACGATAGCTTAGAAGGAAAGATCTACTTGTACCCATTGCAAGAGAATTAGTCATGATGAATCTAGATGTTGGAAACTTCATCCCAAACTTGAGCCAAAGAAGTTCCTTAAGGAGAAGGCTGAAAAGAAAGCAAATGCAACGATCCAACAAGATCTAGGCTACAATTCAGGTGATGAAAGGATGATAACTGCCATAGTTTCAACAGCTAAAACTTTTGGCAGTAGTTCAATTTCTAATACTACTACATCTTCATGAAACACAAATCCTTCAAATGAGGATAAAAGAGTTGAACTATTTCACATAAGGGTAACTTCTAAGCACACAAAAATAAATACAATGCTTGACAGTGGATCACACGCAAATTTAATATCTGAATATTTAGTTAAGAACTTGGGTTTGGAGACACTAAATCATCTAATACCTTACCCATTAGGTTGGTTGAATAAATCAAATTAGATAAATGTCACAAAGCAGTGTTGGTTAAGATTTTCCATTACAGCTAATTACATTGATGAAGTGGAATTAGATGTGGTTCGAGTAGACATATGTGGAGTGGTCTTAGGAAGTCCTTATCTTTATGATCGTAATGTATTGTTTTATAGGAGAAATCATAAATATCACCTTAAGAAAGATGGAGTTGAATTTCTTGTCACGGAACATAAAAGTAAAACTCACTTGAATTTAGTTGTTTCTAATCAAATGAAGCGATTAATAAGTTGAAATAAGAGATTTGTAGTCACGTGTGTAAAAGAACAATATAAGGATCTAAAGGATACTTGTTCAAGTTGTGAGTATCAGTTTAAATATACTATGGTCAAGAAGGTAGAAACGTTTCCAGTTCTATTTAAGGAACCCAAACATCTTACTCATAAGTAGGGAATAAAACATGAGTTAAAGTTGATGTCTAAATCTCCTCTTCCTAATGTCAGAATGTATCATTTCAGTCCAAGTTTGGGAGTTATAAGTTACAGGGATACAGGTCAATATTGAGGAAATTTAGTGTTATGTTTCTCTTGTATTGTATCACAATTTCATGTTTCAAACAATTTTGAAGCCTCTTTTCAAGTGGAGAGGAAGCCTATTTGTTTTCATGTCAAAACATTTTCTAAAGCAATGTCAAAGTATCTCGTACATGTAGCGAAACTTATGCATTAAGGGAAAGCGTTAATCAATGGAGACATCATTTGATGGATAAGGAAACAACGAATTAATCAAATCAATAGCCACTTCAATACTTTCAAAATCAAACTAGGTTGCAGCAGTTTTCACACTATAGTTTGATGGGTTTATTGCAGCAAGTTCACTTAGTAATGAAGAATGAGGAAAGTATATCAAGTCAATTAGCTGGTATGATGTCAAGAATGTCTTTGAATGTTTCTGTTACTCCACAAAATAGATTGTTAGTGCATGTCAAAAGTATTAAACAATATCTAATAGAGATTGTTTTCAAAGATGTTTATGAATCACTAATTCATGGTACTTCGTGGAAAGAAGTCAATTTCCATGTTCATAACAGGTTTTTTAACCATCTTCGCAAGTTGTGCATACTATAGATGGATGAAATAGTTCACAAATTCAAAATGCACCATGATCAGCATCACGAGGGTCATCACTTTCAGGTTGTTGATCGAATGTGTTGGTACATCAGCAAGGAAAGGTGGAGAATGAGGGAGCTCTACCCTCACGTGCTAACTATCTAGTCAAAATTTTGTGGTCTAAAAGATTTCAAGCGAAGAGGATTGATCCACGAGGATCTTGTTAGTACAACATTAGTGGGGTCTTCAGTGGTTCAAAGTCGAAGTGGTCTTCAAATGATCATGATCGATGAGGTCTTGAGCTTTATCAACTATGCCAATGTTCGTCGTCCACATTCAGTGTCTGGTATATTCACCTTCACCGGTGATGTCAATGGTTGATATGGTTTTCATGGTGTTCGAAGGATATGGTTTTGTAACTGGTTGTCGACATATGTTTGTCATCAGTTCTGCCGGGGTTTGGTTGTTAACATGTGTTTGTCATCATGTGATGTTGACACATGTCTCTTTATGACAAAGAGGTGTGCATGGGTTTTGTTATCAAAATTAAAGTGATGCAATACACAAACCTAATTCCTAAATCCTAATACACCTAAACCCTAACCTATTCCTAATCCATGCAGTAAAATGCATTAACCCTAAGTTTAGAAACCCATTCGAGTCATGTAATAAACATTACAACACATAAACCATTGCAAAACGACATAAAGAATTACAATGCATTACAAATGCCCCTAAATGCTGGCCTAACCTCGTGGGGAGCCGACCGTGAGATCGGCCCATGTGAGCAAACAAGGATTAATCGTCGGTGTTAACCGTATCATATCCTAACCACGTGGGGATTTATAACTAAGCGTTGTCATGTGAGCAATGTGCAGTTAACGGTTGTAGTTGAGGAAGTTCAGACCATAGTGGATCAGCGGTAACCGTAGCATGTGAACAAAATTTAGCCGCAAAGTGAGTCTAACTATAGCCACTAAGAGCATGGGGAGTGGAACTATCAGCGAATGTTGTCACATGTTGTGGGAAGACCATGCTGGTAGCCAAAACGAGTGGTGATCATACGTCGGGTGGCAACATGCAGTTAGACCATGGCTGTTCACATGGTATCCGTCACCTTTTTTAGCCCAGTTAGCAAACTACCAACAATTTTGCGCTTATCCAAAGTGTTGTTTTGGGTTTTTATTGTTCAGTTTGGTTTAAAGTAATTCCACCACCTTGTGACTAGGCCTAAGGTGTCCCTAGTGGTTAGACCGAGTTCATTCATGCCTAAACTTAGCAATGGAGAGCTCGAATGAACCCTAAAAAAACTTCAAATTCACCTTTTGGTCATGAAGAAGGGCATTAGAGCGGTTTGGGAGCTTAGTGTGTAGATTCTAAAGGTTATAGGCAGTTTTGTTTTCAGTGTAACAGGGGCATCCGAAGTCGGAATTGGGAACCAGGATAGGTGTTGGAAAGCTAATTCAAAGATATTTCTTGTGAAAGTGACTAGAAGTTCCTACATGCATAATTATTCTGGTTAATTTGCGGTGTAAACGACCTCCTCAGATTCAATCCTAATAAAGCGGATGCCCATCTTGAAAGCGGACCCAGAGAAGTAGTCCATTAGGGACTAACTCCATAACCAATCTTGTTGTCTGGTATTGCTATGATTTTTCTTCTTATTACTTCTATTTACATGTTTCATATGTTTTAATTATGTTGTCAATTCATCCCTTTTCAATTGATTCTCATAGTTAAAGCATTTTAAGTTAACATTCACGTCACTGTTGGCATTGATCAATTCTACTTCAGTTTAACATATGATCATTTTAGATCAATCATGCTACTTTAGTTTCAAGAAATAAAACTACATCCACAACTATATTTCATATCTTAGATGTTTGTATTGGATATATTTTAAATGTTAGAAAGGCATCCATGAAAAAGAAAATGCATCATTTTCTACAAAATTCATATGAAGTGACATATTAAGCATGTAATGTTTCTTTTCTTTTACTACATTTTTTAACTCATTAATCTCTCCATGAATAGCTGGCATCAAATACTAAGGTGTTACTCAAAATCTCCAAAATATTTGTTCATGATGTGACAATGCCTCTGAATGTCACATTGCCAATGAGGGCTCCCAAAGGAAGAAATATACGACATGTGCTACCATCGCTCAAATATGAAGGCATAAATCTACCACATGTGTCGCCATGGCTCTAATATTTAGCAAATCCTTGAAAGTTGATCATCAATGAAGAGATATATGTCAAACGTTGCAACCAAGGCTTCCAAACTGAATTATCCATAAGCAACATAATACAAGTCTTCATGCATAAGAGTCGTAGCAGTGGGCATGAATAATTCTTTTGAAAACTTATAAGATAGCTATGTCATTTTATTTCTTGTTATTGATAGGCTATGGAGATAACATAAAAATCATTTCCGTCTTTTCTACACCAAGTTGCATCCATCAGAGTTTTACCAAAGTAGTTGGGGTATTATTACTCATTGACTATGGAAAGACAATAAAATACTCAGTCGTTCCATTTTCAAATAGTTCTTATTTTCCCTCTCACAATTATGATGACAATATAATAGAGATTTATAAGCTTTATAAATAAACATAATAAATTACCCGGATGCAGGTGACACACTTTGATATTAATGAATACATTGAAGACCAACGGCGAGAGGACAGGCCACTTGGCCAGTGGCGCCCCTCCCCATACCACCCTGAGATGCCCTCTTGACACACTACAGGCAACATTTAATGCAGTTCTGAAGCGGGAAAAAGCCATTAACTTCCTGGATATGGAGGTACCTCAGTTCATTGTTTATCCATCTCCCTTGCTCCACTGCAACTGCCCACCTCAAGCCTATGAACCCAACTCTCGCACTGTAACTGGGCGTCATTACTGGTAAGTTTGTTGCGTTAATTTTTGAAATGGGTTTCACCATTCCCATTCTAGTTTCTGCTATCTAACCTCTGCTAAGATTGATGTTGCTCCCCCTTACAATCCCTCTATTAGAGCTCCCTCTCTCATCGTTCCTTTTGTTACTGCTCCATCTAAACACTTAGCCAGAGATACCAGCATGGTGAGACATCGAATGAGAAGCCGAAGTTGCGGAACTTGGGGAGGCAGTTCTTGCCCTTAGACTAAGCCACACCCTGAGCGTGTTTCCTCCTCTCCTTCCCCTAAACTGTATCATCCCCAAAGACATCGGGTGGGTAAATATCCTATCACAAGAAGTGGGCGGGGTCATGCTCGGTCTTCAGGTGCAATTCATGGTGATTTTTGTACTTCACTCTGCTAATTTTCCTTTGCCCCTTCATCCTGCTCCCCACTCAACCCAATTCATGTTTTGTAGCACCCTGAATAGACTTGTTATTACAGCTACTATTTCCGTCCTCTTCACTGAAGACAATGAACAGACTGCCTCTCAAGTGGAAAATTCCAACTTGCGGCAAGAGGATGCCCCCAGACGCAAAAATTGCAGAGACACAGGGAAGAATGTGATGAATGAAGGCATTTGTACTCTGCATGGCAAGAACCTTGGTGGCAATCAGCATGGTGAAG